>VZUI01035792.1:0-63078 GCA_013401135.1 Cettia cetti | reverse complement strand
CCGCTGGCGTTGCTGGCCGCGCTGCAGAGCCTGTGCCGCGCCTGGCTGCCGCTGCCCCTGGGGCTGGCCCTGGCCGCCGCCGCCGCCGGGCTGCTGCTGTGGCGGGCGGCGCCCCGCGGGCTGCTGCCGGTGGCGGGCAGAGCTGTCCTTGTCACAGGTGAGTGCGGGGACACGGCCTCTACGCCCCGACGGCACCGCCTGGGCTCGGCGGGGAGCGGAGTGGGGTGTCCCGCAGGCACCAGGACGCTGCTGTCAGTGGGGTCCCGCTGGGGACCAACCACCGCTGCCAGCGCATCCTTCATCCTCTTCCACGTCCAAGCAGAACCGGCCAGGCTGTATCTGCCCCGCGAAGCAGGGAGTTGCAATGGCCCCTCGAGTGTTGACCACTAGTTGCAGCACAAGAGCTGCTTCCTCTGGAAACCCCGAGATTAGATGGGACAGAGCCGGAGCGCTGGCTTGGGACCCCGTCAGCTGGCCCAAGGGCTTCCTTCTCCTCCCCTTTCCTTCCTCCCCTCTGGAGTTGTACTTGTTCTTGGAAAGGTTCTCATAGTATCTCTAGAAGCTTCAACAGAGCTGGCTACCCAGCACTGAGCATCACTGCTTCATCCAGAGCTCCATCCAGGGAGCTGCTGGCAACAAGGTCTCCACTGTGTGGGTATCCTTGGGAAACGCTGCCCAGCTGCTGCCTGCCTCCTCTTTGGGCTGCCTGGTCCTGAGCTCCTTAGAGAATGTGCTGTGCTCCCAAGTTTTGCACAGCTCTGGCTTGCTGGCTGAAGCTCTTTAGGATATCTTGGTATATACATGTTTTCTCACTCCTTCCTCCTGGCAGTGGAACTGGAGGATGAGAGCCAGGCTCAGCAGTGCTTTGCTGTGAGGCAATGGTGGTGCAGAGATGAAGAGGAAGTGCTGGAGCTGGGGTGGTTTTTGCTCCAGGTGCGCCTGGAAGGTGCTGCTGGCTTCACATGGATGCAGTGCGGAGGGAAATTTGTGGGCATGACCTTGGCAGTGCTCCCAAGGACAGGAGCCTGCATCCTGGCGGGGATGTCTGGGCTGGGCTTGGAGGTGCTGAAGCTGGAGAAGGCAGTTTGCTTGTTTCCTGGAAAATTAAGGAAAGACCTGGGTCCCCCTTTCAGCTTGAAAGGTTTTGTGCCACCAGTGGCAAGAGCAGAGAATCCTCTCTGGAGGAGGAAGATCAGAGGAGCAAGGCAGTGGATGAATGAATGATTCAACTGAGTGAAGGTCAAAGCTGCAGCAGGGCAGGGCTGCCTGGGGAGGACATCTGACAGCCATTCGCTCACAGGTGCCCTGTGGCACACCGGCTCTGGCAGCCCTGGCTCTCTGGCATTGCCTGTATAATTAGTGAGTCAGTGACTGGAACAAGGTGTTCTTGCCCCAGTGCGTTGAGGTGGCACCTCTGCAGCTCTGATGTGTTTGCTCTTGGCTGTAAATACTTTGTGGTTTTACAGGTTCGAGGTGCAGCCCGCAGTGCGGGATCGGCGTTTCCGTCCTGCTGCTCTGGCAAGTGCCTGCCAAGGGGCAGATGCGAGGGCTGTGCTGCTGGGGATGGCATCCCTCACTTGAGTATTTGCATAGTAATTAGGCTGATTCTTTTACGGATTAATTCCAGGCAACTAGGTATTGAGTAGCTGCTCATGTCTCCTGTGGGAGCAGCCGGGAAGGATCAGCTCTGGGAGAAAGGCAGCCTGACCTTCCTCCCATTGCCAATGGGAAGCAAAGCCTGGCAGAGCAAGGGGCATGGGCATGGATGACTGGCAATGCTGGGCCTCACTGAAGGTGTGTGAGGTCAGGGACAGAACTTGTGCCATGCTGTATGTTGTGCCGGACCTTAGAGATCAACTGGGCAATGGCACCAAGTCCCCTCCCTATGGAGCAGTGCAGGTCTCGCCTGAATATCTTTGGGCATCCTTTCCTTGTGTACACATCTTGGCTGCTGTCTTAATCCTGCAGCAGGTTCAGTGATGCTTATCTGGGGCAAGGCAAGGTGTCTGCAGTGCTGTTCTATCTCCCAGGTGATGAATTTCAGCTCTTCCAGCTGCCCACCGTCCCTGGGAACAACCCTAAGCTGAGGTATGCTTGTGATGCTCCAGCCCCATGTGATGGTCCGGACATTGCTGGCTAAATAAAACTTAGTTATGGGAGGGATTGAAGGAAAACTAACTGTGCAACTCAGTGGGAAAATAGCAGAGCTGCTGCAGACCAAAGCTGCTGACCCTGTGGTAGCAGCAGGGACTGGGAAGTTGTGGCGTTTCCCATCTGTTGCAGGTTTGCATTTTGACTGTTGCACGTGGGACTGGGATTTGGCTGGAGCAGGGATGGGCAGCTGTCTGCTGCTAGAGGGGAGCAAGGGATGCTGTGCTTTCCCATGATGCATGCCCTGGGCTAGCAAAGTAAGTGGTCACTAGTCCCTGCAGAGCTATGTTTGCCTGGGGCTGTGACCTTAGGGCTTTTGTTCTGCATCCCAATTGTCCAGCCTCTCCAGAAGCATTGCTCCAGTGGATGCAGCCTGGCTGGGGGCAGAGGGTGAGGAAAGTGTTAATCCTGTCTTCCTAGGGGATGTAACAGCTGTTTTCAGGGAGGAGGAGAATGCCCTCCTGTGCAGCCAGGGGCTGGGAGAGGTCAGCCCCAGGAGGATGATGGGGATGAGGAGGGGAGTGGAGATCAGCTGCTCGGCCTGGGCTGGGAGGGAGACAGCAGCCATCTCCTTGGTTTGCTGTCCTGAGCCTGCCCTTGCCTTAAAGATGAGCCCACACCTAGCACAGGCTTCAGCCAAACTTGGAAAACCACAGGGACCCCAACATACGTGCAATGTTGGCAGGGTTGGTCTGGGCAGCTGCCTGACCAGAGCCCAATCCAGCACTGGGAAGCTGCAAGGCAGCTGACACTGGCATCCCTCACCACAGTGTGTGACAGGGCACTCCAGGGTGCTGGTGCTCCTGGCTGGCACCTGTGGGGCAGTAGTGCCAGTGGCTCACTGAGAACTGCTTGTTTTGAACATCAAACGGCTGGTTTGTGTGTGCACCCCCCTTCCCAAATGTGGAAGAGCACTGCTGCGTGTTCTTAAGGCCACTGGACTCCTCAGAGCTGTGTGAGCAGAGAGGAAGGGTGTTCTAAGCCATTCTCCTTCCCTCTGGGAATTGATAGAAAAAGGAGTCCAGCCTCTGGAGCCTGGGCAGGGGCAAAGGTCTGCGAGAGCAGTCTTGGAGGGAGGTGATGAGCTGCCATTTCTTGGCCTCTCCAGATGCAGGATGGGAGAGCTTTGTGCAAGGTTGGGCTTTAACTGGCTCAGTTTAGACAGGAATTAGACCATCCTTTTCCTGTGGCCTTAGAAGATGCCTGTGGAATTCAGTGAGTCTATTCAAGCCATCTAACACAACTGGGTGCCTGGAGGTGGTGGAGGGATGGCCAGGAGCATCCCAGGGTTCCACTGAGCAGGTGGAGAAGCCTCTTGCTGTTGTGTAGCTCTGCCATATGTGACTGTGTGGGGTGGTTCTTTGGACAGTAGCCAATTGCCCAATTTACTGCAGACCCTTGGAAAACAACAAATGCAAACCAGCCCATAGAGTCTGCCTGCCTGCAGGGCTTTGCCAGAGCAGAGGGAGGACAGGAATTGCGTTACAATGTATTGGTTCATCTGCTTCAGCTTGGATGGAAAGTTGAAAATAGTGAATTGTTGTTCTGTCTATAATGGTGGTAACCTGAATTAGCTGTCCACTAACCCCAAACATTAGGACAGCTGCCTAAGAGAAGCAGTTTGGGTCTCTTGTATCCCTGCTTTTCCTTAGTGCAGCCTTGAAGGAAGCTAGGAGCACCTGCAGAGTGGTCTGTCTTCCAACAAATAATCTCTGTGAGCAAAACTGGTTGGTCGATCAGGCTGCCCAGACCCGAACCTGCCCTGTCCTCCTCTCTTCTCCTTCCTGGCTGGAGGGAAAGTGTGGTTTTTCTGGTGAAGCGCTCTTGTTACAATTGCTTGCTCCATTAACAATCTGAAATGGGTCAGAGCTTCAGATCATGTTTAAGGTTAACAGAGGCTTTGCAGCTTGCAGAGCTTCAGTGTTTCCCATGGACTCCACAGATGTTGAAGCATCTGCTGGCTGCAGCAGGACTGAGTGATTCAATCCAGATGTTGGGACTCTTGCTTTCTGCCACGAAGGTAAATCACTTTGTGTGGTAAAAAAGTAGCGTTGCTCCCGTCTGGACTTTGATGTTGTCTTAGATCTATTTCCCAGCTAAACAAGGTGACTGAGAAATGTTGGGGTCAAGGATTCAGGGCTGGCCCTGGGATGGGCACCTCTGCACCACGGCATGGCTGGAGCACCTGCACAGCACATTCACAGCCCCTGTTTGGTGCTGAGCCTGCCAGCAGCCTTGCTGTGAGAAATGCTTCGTGCAAAAGTGCTGCAGCTCTCCATAGGTGACTTCCACTCTGCTTCTGGAGCTAGTGATCCAGCTCAGAGGCACCTGGGATCTTTCCTCAGCCTAAGTGCAGGGGGTTGGAACTAGGTGATCTTTCAGGTCCCTGCCAAACCAAACCATTCTGTGATTCTATAAGTGAAGGCTGAAAATCAGCTTATTCCCTGAAATTGCTCTGATTTTTCCAGAATCTATTAAAAATTAACAGCAGAGGCAGCTGCTGCCTCCAAGCTGAGGGGTGGGACAGGACCAAAATCAAATACCCAAACTCCAGCCCTGGTGTGCAAGCAATTCCTGGTACACTTGAAGTAAAAAAAAATTGCAACATTTAACTCTAGTTATGGGGTTTGTTGCTGGCTTTTGGGAACAGAGCAGAAAAGCTGCTTTTTCTGCCTCTATCTGCAGGGCTGAAGCTCTCCCCCAGCTTTGTCAGCAGCCCTCCATGGATTTAGGATTATTCTTTCCCACGTGAGTTTTTTTCAGAAATAGATACCTACCCCTGCTCACCGCAGGCATGTGGATAGATTCGCTCGGCTTTTTCTCACTTATCTATAAAATAAGCACTTTTGAAGCCTACTAATGACACAGACCTGTTGAGGTGGGAGTTTTTAGCACCGTTAACCAAAAATGATGAGCACATCTAATCAGGAGGAAAAACGCATTGAGGTTTCATACTGTGGGAGACTGGAGTTGGTAGAGAAACCCAAGCTGGCTTGATTAGCCTCAGGGTTATGCGGGGACATGAGAGCAACAAAGCAAAGACTTCCCTGCCGAAATGAGATTGTCAGATGGGAACGGATGCTTTCGGAAGGAGAGAAGTGTAGGCAGTTGCTGCCCTCTAGTCCAATGAGCAGCACATTTTTAATGAGGTCTGGGATTGGGTTACCCACTGTTGAGTCTAGCTCCCCTCAAGCCAGGATCTGGTTACAGAAGGGCCGGTTGCTGCTTTTACTACTGGGAGCACAGCACAGAGCTGGTGGACTTGCCCAGCCAGGGTTTCATTTGAGGGGGCTCTTCAAGGTGTTTCCACCAAATCTTTGCCTTCTCCCCATATTCTTCTTTCAGTGTTGGTCTAAAACTCCAGCTGGAGGCTTTGTTTTATTTTCTCAGGAGGACAGGCTGCAGGGCTTTTGTATCTCTTCACCTCCTGATGTCCCTCCTGTCATCTCAAATCTGAGGTACTGCTGTGTAGCCTCCCAGGCCAGGTTGGATGGGTCTTGGAGCAATCTGGGCTAGTGAAAGGCGTCCCTGCCCATGGCAGGGGGGTTGGAATTGGATGAGCCAATAAGGTCCCTTCCAACCTAACTGTTCTGTAACACAGTGGAAAATGCTCAAATTTTCTATGATAAGGTGGAAAAATTGCCCTCATGCTGTCAGCTCATTGCTACAGGTATAGTTTAGGACCTTTTCTTTTTAACCTCTCCAGCATGTGTCTGTTACCTCCATCCCTGCTCCCCTCAGTGCCTGCGGTATATCCATCTCCCATTCTTTTGTCTCAGCTTGTATGTGCTCGGATGTGCAACGTATCACTTCTGCTTCCTTCTCCCCTGGAGGGCTGCCAGCCCCTGAGCTTTATCAGCTTCCCCCTGGGGAGCTGCCTTCCCTGTCACACACAGTGCTGTCCTGGGATTTGCTGGCTCAAAGGCTGTAATCTTGAAAAGCAGTTTTTGGCTTTACAAGCTTTTCGGTGGCGCTTCCTCTTGCTGGGTGGTTGACCCCATGGAGCCAGATGGGGAGTGACTCCCAGGCAGGCTGGGAACAGAGAGAGGGGATGGCTGGAAAGCTCAGGTACTTGCCCTGATGTCTTCTGTGGCAGCTTTGAAAGTCTGGCCTCTCAGAATCATAGAAGCTCTGAATGGTTTGGGTTGGGAAAGGCTTTAAAGACCATCTTGTTCCCCTGCCATGGGCAGGGACACCTTCTACTAGACCATGTTGCTCCAAGCCACATCCCACCTGGCCCTGAACACTTCAGGGATGGGGCAGCTGCAGCTTCTCTGGGTTAGCTGGACCTCATTCTGCCATGAGTAACCAACTGTGACCAATGTTTGTTCCTCTCTAGGGTGGTGGTTACCAGGTGGGAATAAGCTCCAACATGGGGTGTGCAGCCATCCCAGGATGAATTCTATCCCCCTCTTTCAGCTGTTGTGCCTAAGCTGAAGGGCATGTGTAGGTGCTGCCCTGGCATTGCCTGGGCCAGCTACAACTATGTCCAAGCACATCAGCCTGGAGGGCCACCTTCATGTAGTTTGGGGAAAATGCACCAAAGTAATATTACGATACTCAAATTCTTACTCTGAAAAGCTGGTGAGAGCTGCAGGTGAAGAGTAAGGAGGCAATAATTTGAGCTGTGTATGGAAAGGGCAGGTGGCTTGAGGTCATCATGAGGCACAGCTCTGAGCCTGGGGGCTTAAACAGCTCAGTGTGTTTCAAAAGCTGTCTCGGCAGAAGCTCAGTTGGTGTTTGCTCAAGTGTTTGCTCTGTTTCTAAAAAAAAAAAAAAAAAAAGTCCCCTGCTTCACATGGATCTGGAAGCTGCAAAAGAAAATAGTTGCTGCAGCTGTAGAGACCATCATGATGTGGGAATGGGCAGGGCTTGCACCACTTCTGCTTGCTTGGGATTGTGGCATGTGGTAGGAGTTTACTCTTGTGACAAGGAGAGTGATGAGATGGCACCTTACAAGCAAAGAAATATCAGCAAAATACCCCTGAACTGGTAGTGTTCCATTGAAACTGCCACAGACTTACTCAGGTACTGCAAATTCTGAGATGCTTAACATGGTGGTCCCTTGGGCTTGCTCTGACCCACTGCCTTGGTCAGAACTGTCCCAGCATGGCTTTGTCCCTGCTGGCATCACTTGTGACTTGTCCACAGTGCTGTCTGAGTGGCACTTCAAAGCTCTGCCGTGGTTGACCTGTCCCACCACATGATCAGAGGTTCTCCTGGTCATGCCATGTCTGTGGTGCTTGGCTGTCCTGGCTGGAATCACCTTCACTGAGATGTTCCTGGGTGGTGATGGCTCATGGTGGTCCATGTAGAAGAGCTGTTCTTCCCTTCAGCCGCCTGTGGATGATTAGCCCTGCCTGTAGCAGACCTCAGGCATGACCTGATGTCTCTCCTTGCTTGTTAGCACACAGGAGGGATGGTTAAGGGGCTTAGCTGGTGGTTCTCCAGCCATCTGGGAGTCCCTGGAGAGCCCTTTTGCAGACTAGAGGTGCCCACGAGCAGGTGCCCCAGCCATGGCCTTATTGCCACCACCTTATTCTTCAGGATCATCTTCACTGTCACATTCCAGATGTAGCTGGTGGAGCTTTCTGGTTTCTCAGCCTGGTTCCTACCCAGCCCCTCCCTCTCCAAGAGCCCAGATGGATGTGTTACCAGTACCAGCTTGCCATTGGCACTGATCTTGAGTGATCTGGTCGAGTTGTCTCTGGGCCATGGGTGTCCTGCCCAGTCACAGCTCTTGCTGATGGATGGCTTTTGAGGCTTGTCAGCTCCATGTTCACAGTTCACCATGTTCCCTTTGAAGGTGATTATTATACCACCTACTGCCACAGCTCTTCACAATCTCCTCTTCTCGGAAGGACATCCATCCATCCCAGGTTAGCTCTGATATACAGCCTGTGCCAGGTGATGTCTGTGCTGCTGTCTTCTCTCTCTTATCCCTGCCTGCTGGAAGATCAAATTCTTGACTGTGAGAGCCTCACCACTCCTTTTGGGGAGAGGATCTCCCCTCGGTGGAGACAGCAGCTGCCGGAAGATGCCATCCAGCCCCGGGGTGCGGTGAGCGGCTGCTTCTAAGAAATTCCTGTGCTCTCTTTCTGCGAAGTGCTGCAGCGAGGCTGGAGGTGGCACTTCCTCCCCCCGCCCGTCAGCTTGTGACCCAGCAGCAGCATCACTGCCATGCCAGGGCTGGGTTAATTCCCCAGTCCCAGCCTCTTTGAGGGTGCCAGCAGGCACTG
Source organism: Cettia cetti (assembly GCA_013401135.1). Taxonomy (NCBI): domain Eukaryota; kingdom Metazoa; phylum Chordata; class Aves; order Passeriformes; family Sylviidae; genus Cettia; species Cettia cetti. The sequence continues at coordinate 54,688 of VZUI01035792.1, read as the reverse complement.
GCATTGCGCAGAGGGTGTCTGGGCTCATTGCTGTCCTGCTGTCCCAGGGCACTAACAAGACCCTGTGTTCATGAGCCCCACCGGTGGTGAGCAGCAGGTGCTGCTCACAGCTTTGGTGGGGATAAGGTGTCTGGATGGCTTTTAGTGACAGTGATGGGGAGGGCTGTGGCGTCTGACACTTTTTTTATTGCCCAGCTGCTTTTGTGACATCGAGTCCCCCAGTACAGATGCACCAGTAAAGCTCCTGAGAAATGGCCTTTAATCCAGAAGCTGTGGGTGTATTCACACTGGCCTGGGGGCTTCTAATCATCTCTGCCTGGTTGCATTGGTTGTCTAGGCAGAAAATCAGATTTCCCCCTTCCTGTTTGTTTAGTGGAAGATAACTTCCCGGGTGGAGGTGATAACTGTGAGGCCCCAGGAACACTTGGCTAATCCATTGTAATTCACACCATCTGGCTACTGTCCCCGGCACAAGGAGGGGGGTAGGTCACCCATGTACCCCCTGCCATGGGCATTCCAAGCTTTGCCTTCTGTCATGGGTTTCCTTGTGGGGCTGAGGGTTTGTCTGACCCCTGCTCCGACCCATAGGACCTGTTGGAGGGATGTGTCTATCCTGGGCTGTGGGAGCCATCAGCAATCTCCCTCCAGGTGCCTGTGCCAACTGTCATGCAGGGGGGTGGTCCTAGGGGAGCAGGGGCAGTGTGTGCCCCCCTTGGCTCAGGTCCTGTTCAGGAAGGAGGCTAAGGCTTTGCAGGGATGCCCACAAGGCTGCCTGGGTGGGGGGGGCTCCTGCATTATCCACTCATAGGGATTTGGGGATGGGATTTGGGTCATCCCTAAAGGTATCTTCTGGCTTTAATTTAATTTAATTAGGCTTGTGGCTTCCTGAACCCCAGTGCTGAGGACCAGCAGCAGCATCACCAAAGCTGCTGCCACCCCAGCCCTGTTTGCCTGTGCCTGGGCATGAGGGCTGTTCCCATAGGGAGTGGGGACATGGCATGCCATGCAAGCCACTGGCTGGGGTGGTGTTTCCTGTGGATAGGTTGGGAACTGTGCGTGCTCCTTCCCAGCCCCACTTCCCCAGCAGTATCCTGGGTGTGGGCAGATGGTGGCTGATGCCTGGCTGGGGAGGCCAGGGCTGGTGTGTGGCTGTAGTGTCCCAGCTGCTGTGGGGACAGGTGCTCCTGCCTTCCCCTCCCTCTCCTGTGCCCTGCCAGGAATTTGTTCCCTCTTGCCCAGGGCTGACATCACCCCTTTATCACTCCTTGCTCCAAATGTGTGCAGCATCCGGAAGGTGTTGGCCACAGGGCCTTGCCCTGCCCACGCAGGATTTTGCTGGGCATTTTATCCTGCCTGGACCTGCACTGTGCAAGGACCTGAGTTCCTCTGGGGGAGTGCCATCCCCTCTGATGGCACCATCCCCAGTTGGTGTCATCCCTTGTCCTGTGCTTCTGCATCCATGAGGTGCCCACACTGAGCTGGGATCAGTGCCTGCTCAGACACCCAGCTGAGCCTCCCTCAGTGCTGCCCAGCTAAATGCCATCCATGCTCAGAGAAGCTGGATCCACGGTGGCAGTGAGGCCTGTCAGAGCCAGAGGGCCGTGTTTAGCTTAGCTCAGCATCCCAGGCAGGGTTTGAAGTTGAGCCTGTGGAAAGGAGTGCCTCAGTGTGTTAATCCATTCGGCCTTGGCACCCCAGCTCCCCCCACTGATGGTGTCCTTGAGCCTAGTGACAGCTCCATCTTGGCAAGGCCTCTCAGACAGGGTGGTGGGACACACAGCCCTAAAGCTCTTTGGGGAGGTGGGATTGATGTCCTGGGAGCAGCAGGGGGCTGCAGAGCTGATGGGGATGGAGGGGTGATGTGCTTCTGAGTGCCCAATGCAGCTGGCAAGCTCCCAGTTGGTGGAAGATGGAGCATCCTCAAGGGGTGCCTCCAGATGCTTGCTGCCAGGTGCCTGTGGCACAGCCCCTAGGGCTGCTGACTGACCACACTGCTAGGGTGACTGTGGGGGAGCTGGTCCATCACAGGGGTGCTCAGACCTGGGGCAACCCCTCTTCAGCTTCCACACCAAGGTCTGCTGCTGTACCCACCAGACTGGGCAGTTTTGCAGCCACATGGGAATTCTTCAGCCAAGCTGTGCTTCTCACTGCTTAGGTTTTTGATGGTCCTCACCTGTTATGCATGGTTCAGGGATAAGGATGCAGAGGTCATGAGGATGCACAGCTTGTGGCTCAGGGATGAAGGTGTTCATTTATGACCCAGGGATGAGGATTCATAGCTCGTGGCTGAGGATGTACACAGCTCATGGCTTGAGGATGAAGATGCTTGGCTTGTAGTTCAGAACTTAAGATGCTCTTAAGCTTGCAGTTCCACAACTCCAGAACGAGGCTGTACAGCTCATGGATGAGGACTCTCAGCTCGTAGCTCGGGAAGTCAGTCCTAGGTTGTGTTGGGGTGAGCACCAGACCTGTGCCACCAGCCCTCCATCATATACGGTGCCAGCAGTGGGGGCAGGGTTGTGCTTCAGCAGCTCCGGGGTCACAACCGTGTTATTGACCCTCTCTGCTCCAATCAGGAACCTGCAGCACTAATTTTGAGCATGTCTGTGTGTGGTGGCCTTGGTGCTGGTGCAGGAGAGCAGGGTGAATACCTGAGACAGTAAAATGTCAGAGCGTGCCATGCCTGACTCACCTGAAAGAAACGTGTCCATGTCAGACCGGGACTGCAGCTTCAGCTGGCTCCTGGCAGCGAGGAAGGACGAGCGGTGCAGGCTGCCTGGGAGCTGCTGCCTGGGAGCTGCTGCCTGGGAGCTGCTGCCTGGGAGCTGCTGCCTGGGAGCTGCTGCCTGGGAGCTGCTGCCCGGGAGCTGCTGCCCGGGAGCTGCTGCCCGGGAGCTGCCCAGCGGTGCAGGCTGCCCGGGAGCTGCCCAGTGGTGCAGGCTAGGCTGCCTGGGAGCTGCCCAGCTGGCACAGCTCAGCCCCAGCGCTGGCTCTGCTGTCATTGGTGAGGAGCAGCGCTGGACAACGGATGCAAGATGCTGTGGGTCAGTCCTCTTTGCCCTCCCGAGTGAGCAGGAGGGCACCCCTTATGACGATGCTGGAGGCCAAACCTTTTTGCTTGCTCAAGATAAGTAAATTTGGGGCTTGTCATGCCAAAATTCTAGTGGAGGCTTGCGTCTCACTCTTTGGGGAGCCGCTGAAATGTCTGGAGCATCTGCAAAGTCCTCAGGAATTGTTGCTGACCCGCTGCTCTGGAAAATGGCTGTCCAGCCCCTGGTGCAGGAGTTTGTCCCGGCTTGCTGAGCCTGTGCAGGGCTGCTGGGTTTTGCAACCTGGACTCAGGCTTTCCTCTGCTCCTGCTGCAGCAAAATCCTCTGTCTGCTGGCCCAGGATCCGTGAGGATGGGATGAGGGGGCTTCAAGGTACCTGCTCTCCTCTGCTGCGCTCCCAATGCTGGGCTCCTGTGCTTGATCTGACCACGTCCCTCCCTCCAGCACGACTGTGAAACCAGCTGGCAAGCTGGGAGCTGGGGCGGGGGGAACTGGCGCCGGCATCTCCTCGTGATGCAGCATCCTGGGAGGGCAGCGAGCCCAGCGCCAGCCTTGCTTGGGGCTGCACAGACTGGACGGCTCCAGCGCTCCCGGCGGGGCCGGGCCAGCGGCAACGGCTCCTGCGCCAGCTCCAGCGTGGCCAGCAGCTCATGTGCTGGTGGCCGTGGGGAGTGAACATGGCCCTGGGCAAGCTGCCATGCTTTGGGGCCACGTGTTATGGGCCCAGGGGGTTCATTGTCCCTCCCTGCACTCTTGGCCAGGCCTGAGCACAGCGGATGGGAAGCTGAGCAGCGGCAGAGACCTTAAATAACACCAGAGCATCCTCACCCTCCTGGCCCTGGGCCTCCCGCCAGCCTCCCAGGAGTTTTTTTTTGTATGTGTGTGAATAAATTAGAACTTCCGAAACAAACCCTCTGACTGCCCTGCTCCACTAAGGCAAAACAAACCCTGCCTGACTTGGACAGCGTGTGGCCGTGTTTGCTCCCTTCTTGCCAGACTTGCCTTTTGGGATGTTTCCCGGGGTTTTGAGAGTTGGTGATGGGAAGCTTCATGTTTGGGCTGCAAGATTTTCTTGCTGGCTGCAAGGGAGCAGTGCAGGTAACCCTCCTGTCAGCTGTGTCCTGGTGAAGCTGTGGCCACAAGCACTTTTATTTTTAAACCTTATCTTTATTGCAGTTTTCTCCCACACTGCTCGGAAAGGTGAAACGCACCTTATCTGTTTGTCTGCTGGCAGCATGCACTGTTCCTGGGGAGGGGAGAGGTGGATGTGCTGTGCTGGCAGCACCTTCAGCATGCCCTGTGCACCAGGGTACTGGGGGTGATGCTGGGACACTGCCAGGGATAATGCTGGGGTGATGCTGAGCCAACCTGGCACATATCCATGATGAGTGCTGGGTGTTGTGTGGGAAAGGGAGGTCCCTGCAGCCCCTTCCTGCCAGCTGAGCACCTCTGGGCTGCGTTATCACTCTGGCCTCTGGCCAGGGGTTTAATTATAGGTTTCTGATGCAGCAGTAGAGTAAAACTGAGCTGGGGACTGGGACAGAGATGCTAAACTGATGCTTAGCTGGCACTCCAAAAGTTCTAAGAGCTCAATCCCAGCCTGTGTGTGTGGAAGAGTGAGGCAGCAAGTCCCTGTGCCCAGCCCCACCCCCTACAAAGGCCTGTGGAGGGGAGCTGAATCTCGTGGGGTGACAGACCCCAGGGCCACTGTTGTGTCCATCCCAGGGTGGCTGCAGGTGCCACACAGGGTCTGTTTTCAGGCACGTCCTCAGGAGCACCCAAGGTGCCAGGCAGGAGGGTGCAGGGCCATGGGGTTGCCCCTGCAGTGCTTCCCTGTTAATGGTTAATGTGACTGGGCAGTGGTTGTGGCTCAGACTCCCCGAGCTATCAGTGCTGCCATCGGCCCTGAGAACAGCCTGTACCTTGCTGCTGCTGTTTGTTTGCATCCTGGCTGCTCCACCATGGCCACTGGCCTTGTCACCACTCTGCAATAGCCAGCTCCTGCCCGGGCTGTCCCCCAGCCACCCCGATGGTGGCTTTGTGGGGGACAGTGTCACCTGTGGTGCCCCTGTTTGAGCAGAGATGGAGGAGATGAGGCTGGGACTGGGCACGGAGCACCAGTACTCTCCCAAGTGGTCCATCCTGTTTGGATGATCTCTTGAAGGATGCAGGGTAGCAGGTGCAGACCAGAATCTTTTTTTTTCCTTCACCCTTTTTAATCTCCTCATGCCCCAGCCAAGTGACCACTGTCTCCTGACCATTTTGTGAGAGGCGAAAAGCATTCGGCAAAAGTCTCCCACGGAGCATTATGCCAGCTCTGAATGCTGCTTGATGAAGCTTTTAGAGGCTATTTTGAGGGTTGATGGCCCCGTATCGCCGCAGGGCTCTGGGCTGTTCCGGTGTATTGCTGGTGCCTGCGGGTTTACCTGCACCTTAAATCAGGGAGGTGCTGGGGGCGATGGGGTTGCAGATAAAGAGAGTGTTTTCTTCCTCCCGCAAAAGAGAGAAAACAGCAGCTCCGTGACCTTCGAATGCCCCAGAGCAAGGTGACATCCTGGTGAGTCAGAAGCTACAGCGGGGTGCAGAACCGAGGTGGTCCTCAGGCAAGGGAAACTGATGCTGGGGTGGATATTTGGTTCTTGGTGACAGAGAGGCAGAGCTAGGGGATCGTTGGGGGCTGGAGACAGATAGTGGCTGTCACTGGCCACTGCAGGGCTCTTCCCATCTCTTTCAGGATGTGACTCGGGCTTTGGGCAGGCAACAGCCCGGCACTTGGACATCATGGGCTTTCGGGTGTTTGCCAGCGTGCTGGACCTGCAGAGTCCTGGTGCCCAGGAGCTGCGCCGGAGCTGCTCGCCGAGGCTGACGCTTCTGCAGATGGACCTGACCAAGACAGAGGACATCCAGCGTGTCCTGCAGCACATCCAGGCCCACACCAACAGCACAGGTAGGAGGAGCCTGTGGCAATCCCACAGAACTCCCTGGGACCTCAGCCTGCAGCCAGCATGGCAGGGCCAAACCTCCACCTGTCTCCACAGTGGGCTGCGTCCCTACAGGCACCTGCACCAACAGCCTTTGCCAAGCTCTCTTCTTGTCCTGGGGCACCCCACAATTCCCTTGCAGGGGGAGCAGCTGGGAATCCCAGGGTGGGGCTTTCCCATTCACGTCACCTCTTCAGGCACCCCATTCCCACAGGACTCTGGGGCCTAGTGAACAACGCTGGGTTCAATGACACCATCGCTGATGCTGAGCTCTCGCCGCTGGGCAAGTTCCGCACCTGCATGGAGGTGAACTTCTTTGGCTCCCTGGAGCTCACCAAGGGGCTGCTGCCCCTGCTCCGCTCTGCCAGCGGCCGCATCGTCACCGTGAGCAGCCCTGCAGGTGAGCAGCCTCCCTCTGCCATGGCACCCCTGGCACCCTCAGCCCACACACGGCTTGAGCATCCCCACGGTGTGGTGCAGTTCCCACCCCCCAAGCACTCCAACTTTCTCAGCCAACTGGCACCAGGAACTCTAGGATGAGCTGGCAGCATTGCTGAACCCCACAGCAGCCACCAAGACATGGGGACTGGTGAGAGTCAGCCTGGTCACAGGCAGCATGAGCAACACCAGCACAGCTGCCATGTGCCTCCACTGGCAATGACAGCCCTGGCCAGGGTGGGAAAACCAACTTCCTCTCCCCTTCCCTTCTTTTTTTGCCCATTAAAACACATTAATCTTCCATTGTGGACGACTGACCCAAGCTTTAGCTGGACAGGGAACAAAATCAATTTCCTCTTCCTTCACCACTTCCCCCCCCATTAAAACATTAATTTGAAGCTAATTTCAGTTGTTGTGTCAGCAAAACAAACCCTAAGCCCTTTCTTTGAGCAGGGGCCAGGAACACAGCCCTACACAAGCCCTGCCCTTCCCACCTGCTCCCCTCTATCCCTGCTTAGAGCACTGGCTCACTCATTCTTTCACTCGTGCCAGGTGACATGCCCTTCCCCTGCCTGGCAGCCTATGGAGCCTCGAAGGCAGCCCTCAGCCTGGTCATGGACACCTTCCGCAGCGAGCTCCAGCCCTGGGGCATCAAAGTCAGCCTCATCCTGCCTGGCTACTACAAAACAGGTAAGGGGTCAGTGCCTGCTCCCTGTCTGTGCCTGTGGGCAAAGGACGGGTATCTCAGGGAGGCAGAAGATGGAGCAATGGGATGAGCAGTTGGTGGTGCAAGCATGCAGCTTTGGAGCATCTCCAGCCAGACAGGGAGAGCGGCTATCCTGTGGCTGTTGGGCTCTGGTGGACTGGGAACAACATCTGGATCAAGTCCTGCCAGCAGATCCCATACCACTAGGGCTGGTCAAAACATCTCAATCATATTCACGGTAGCAGTATCCCCACTGCAGGCAGGGTCCAAGACCTCTGGTCTAGTCTCAGGCTACCCAGAGCCACTATGGTGCTACTACTGCACTTCCCTCATGGCAATCTTTGCCAGGGTCTCAGCTGGACCTTACTGTGAGGCTGGAAGGTGACCGGGGCTGCTGGCACCCATAGCAAGGGGGCTGGAGTGGGGAGCCCACACAGTTCATGGGGACTGTTTCCTTGCAGGGACGACGTGTGACCCTGCCTTCTGGAACCTGCAGAAGCAGCAGCTGTTGGCCAGTCTGCCCCAGGAGCTGCTGCAGGCCTATGGAGAGGAGTATGTGGAGGAGATCAACCAGCAGTTCATCCAGTTCATGAAGGTGGCAGTGGAGGACCTCAGCGCGGTGGTGAACAGCATCACAGACGGGCTTCTGGCTGCCAACCCAGCCGTGCGCTACTACCCAGGGCAGGGCCTTGGGATCATGTATTTCATACACCGCTACCTGCCCTATTTTGTCCGAGACTTGTTCCTGAAAGGATTCTTCATCAACCCCAAGCTGCCCCGAGCGCTGCGGCGAGAGCACCACAACAACGTGAAGAAGGCCTGACCGTGGCCTGCACTTGGCCTTGTCCCAGGCTTTCCAGGCACACCAGCCCCTGAGCACGTGCAAAGCCAAAGGCACCGCCCTCCTGCACTGTTGGGGAACAATCAGCACTAGACGTTAAAAACCAAATTTCTTTCCAAAATCAGGTAGATCTATTTTCTATTGTGCAAGAATCAACATTTTCTAGAGACCTTGGTTTTGTATTTTTTCTAACCGTGCACCCTCCAAGAGGCTCATCCCTGCCTGACTCAGCAGCTCTGCACCACAGGCTGGGATGTACCTCCTCAGCTACCCACCATCTTCCTTACTGCTCTAAGAGCTGTTTGTCTCCATCCCCTCTTGGCTGGGTCAGGGCTGGGACCCTGCAGCCACTGCCTCCCTGCCACTCATTACACACTCCACACACTCCCAATGAGTGCAGGGGCAGAGACCAGGCTGCCAGTGCTGCAGAGCTCTTTATGAGATGAACTATGTGATTGTCACTTTTTAAATAAATCCATTCTTGCCATTCCAGCAGGTTCTGGCTGTCTCCTTCCGCAGTGCAGTGCTGCAATGCTGCTCAGGGATGCCCGGCCTGCGGGCAGAGCTGAGCTGGGTCATAGCTGGCACCACACCAAGCACTGTGGCAGGAGCCTTGCATGCAGCAGAAGGTGCCACAGGTACTCCCAGAAAAGGGGTCAGCCTGCCAGGAAGGATTTGTGCCCACTCCCTGCTCCTCCCCAGACCTATGCCAAAGGCTTGCTTTTGCTTTGCTCTGACTCTGCGGCCTTGCTGGGGCAAGGATGGAAGCGGTGACACTGCCCCATGTGGACAGCCCCACACACCAGGGACAAGCCATGCAGCTCCCTAACCTTACAAATCATTCCTGTAAGGCTGCATCCCTTAGGCACCCCTTAGCTCAGCAGCCAGCTGCACCCACAGACCAGGCACTGTCATGGCTTGGACTGGGGGGAGTACCTGGGCCTCATGGGGCAGTACCACCACCATGCCTGTGGTAGAAACAAGTGTCCCAACTCACACAGGAACCACACCAGGCTCCACTACCACAACTACCAGATTCCCTGTGACTGATGGAGGCTCCACCTGGGGCTGTGGGAGCAGGTGCCCAAGTAAGCAGGAGAGAGCAGTGCAGTAGGCAGATATTTATTGGTGTAGAGAGGAGAGGATCACAGGAAAACAAACTGCAGAGGTGACCACAGCACAAGCTGGGACAGAGCCACTCTACCCTGATCCTTTGTCCCAGCAGCATCCAGTGTGTTTCCCTCCAGCAAGGTTTGTCTGCTGCCATTGCACATCTCCCTGAACTCAAGTGCAAGTAGGAGCTAGCCAGGACAGAGCAGCAGGACTGCCACACCATGCCCAGGGTTTGGCTTCCACCCCAGACAGGCAGGGCCTAGGACATCCCTGCCTCCACCAGGGTGACTAAGGCTGCTCTGTCCCCTGGCCAGCTGTGCCATACAGCTCCACAGCAGTGCCAAGCCACCCTCTGCAGGGGAGAAGCCTGGATGTCTACCCTGGAGGGGGGCAGGTGTCCACCACCATCCACAGAGCCCAGAGAAGCCCCAGCTCTTGCATGGCTGTGACAGTAAACTGCAAGCTGTGGGTCTCCACAGCTCTGAGGAAGGAGCTCAGCCAGCTTACAGAGCTGTGTCCAGGGCAGCAGGGAGACTGATGAAAGCTGCTTCTGCAGACACAGAGAGGCTGCACAAGTGCAAATACTGCCAAAGTGGGAGGAATGTGCTCCACAAGCACTCTGGCTCTGCCCTCACATTCCCACAGGCTCCATTCCAGTTCTGGCCAGGCTTTGCTTGGTCTATCCCAGGTCAAGGTTCACTACAAGGGGATGCAGGGATTGCACAGCAGCATGGGCTACACTACAAACCACATTCTAACTACATCTCACAGGAACAACACTGAGTAGGAGACGTGCAGAGCACTGACAGAGGGTCCCTCAGCCATAGCAGACCTGACCTGTTCCTCTGCAGCAGCGGGACCCCCTCAGAGAAAGCTCCCCACAGCTCAAGCTTGCTCTATGAGCATAAGCACACACAGCAGTTAGTACAGGAACACTGGGACTACTGCATACACAACAGGAGGCCCTCCTGCTGCACAGGGCTAAGCCTGGCCCACTGGTCCCTCTGGACGTCTCACGGTACACACAACTCAAACTTCAGCTCGTGAATAATTTAACTAGCAACTGTACAGTTTCCTTATTTGATCCAGTTCCACAGCTGGGACATCCCTGGGAGTCAGGGGTCCCTCTGGACTCCGGGGATGGGCGGGTTGCACAGGAGCAGAGCAGAGTTAGAAGATGGGAATGTAGTTGTCGATCTTGGTCCTGTGCCGCTGGGCGATGCACTCCGCGATCCACACAATGTTGCGGCACTCCTGCTCCTTCAGCTTCACGAAGGCGTAGAAGACTCCAAAGTGGAACTGGTTGAGGAAAGCCAGCTTGTTCAGCTTTACCTGAGGAAAGCCCAGAGGAGGACATGTCATTTGTTCACCTCAGGTAGGAGGAGTTGGTCAAGGCATGTGTGGAGCTGCTTGGAAGGCTCAGCACAGGTATCCTGTTCTGCATCTCTCTAGGTGTTCACGACAGCTCTAACCTACAGCACATGGCTCAGGACAGGCTCTGACATTTGAAGGGGGAACTGTATCTCAGGTACGATGAAAGTCCTTATTTTCCATGTAATTACACTCTGGTTTTGCTATTGATGCACCAAATATCCATCAACAGCCCCGAACATGCCTCCTCACACTGCTCTGATCTGTCTGGGTGAGACAACAGGCCAAGCACTATGGCAGGCACCCATTCTCATGCAGAAGAGGGAAAGCATGCTTCTCCTTCCCCCAAACCCTGTTCACCCACAGCACTGCTGATAGGGCAGCAGACCAGCTTCCTGACACCTGGAGCTTTGCAAATGGCACATGTCAAGAAGCAACTCAGGGTTCACTCACCTCGTGCTCAAAGAACCGGTCTTCAAGGGTTTTGTCTCCAGGGTTGCTGCCAGCCCCTTCAAATAGCAGCTTGTACTCCTGCAGGAAGGCATTACATGAGGATATACTCAGTACCCAAGCTCAGCACCACTTGAGGGCCCCCTGTGTCACAGATACTCCAGCCACCCTGTCAAGTCAGAGGACAGAGAAACAAGAGTCCTGCCCCTTCTCTGAAATGTGTAGTTCTCAAAGGTGTATCATTGCTTTGAGCCACAGGAAAAAGGGCATCAGGCACAGACCCCTCCATGTACAGACTGGAGTGTTTGGGCCACACACGTGGGTTGCTTACTAAGGGGGCACTGAGCTCTCTAACCACAAACAGGTTCCCAGCCACACACAAAGTGGGCTGAACACAGACAAATCCAAACACTCCTCCCAGGTCAGCATCTCACCTTCAACTGAACCAGAGCTAAGGGCTGGAAGTGGGACAACACCACTTCTCACTGAAGACACATTTCCATTCCCAAATCAGGCAAGGAGAGCCTGTCATTGCTACCACATCAGCACCTCAAGGGTTTGGGGGTAAGGGCAGTCCCTACACCCTGGGACAGGAAACACTGTCTCCCAGTCACTACTGAAATGACAGCCATGACTAACAACCCAATGACATCTCAGGCAAGCCAAGTCCTGGCCAAGGAGAGCACAGGACTAACAGCATCAGAGAAGACTGGCATCTCTCTCCCCAGGCTGTCTAGTCACAAGTTCCCCCAGACCCCCAAGAAGCTCTGATCCAGAGCAGGTTCTTGCAGCAATCCCCACAGCCCTCAGCCCAGAGCACTCACAGGGTAGTAGTCAGCAACATTTTTGACTTGCTCGTAGTCATCTGCCCTGGCGAGCTGAGCCAGGCCCTCAGGGTAGAGCTTGCCACAGTGTGGGAACAGCTTGGCTCTGTCCTCCTTGGACAACTCAGTACCAAATGAGTTGATGGTGATAATGAAGGCCCTCCGGTCAGCTTCAAACTGCGGGAAAAGAGTGGTTCATGCTGGGATGCAGTATCTTTATCAGAGGCTGGCAGATATCAGTGCTGCTCTGCACACAGCCACATCAGAAGGCAGCATAAGGAAGCTGCTGGGATATGGACATCTCCAGTGCTCAGCCAGGGGAGGGTACAAGTGCAGGCTCCCAGTACACCCAGTATCTCGGGGAGCATTTAGGTGAGGAAATCCCCATCCCAGGCACAAGCCAAATCCTGCCCAAGTCAAGGAGTGTCTCCCACCTACGGCTCCTGAGTCCTGCACATATCACAGCAAGCCTTGGCATGGAGGCAGGCTGTGACCCAAACAGCTCTGGTAGCTCTCCTACTTGCCATCCATGTGAGAGGATGAAGATGTTGCCACAGAGGCAACAAATGTATGACTGCTTGGGAAACCGAAGTCCCATGCAGGCAAGTGTTCCCCAGGTCTCCCAGTGAGCAGGTGAAGTGGGCATGGGGATGCTGAACACTAACTGGAGAATGCCTAACAACTGGCAGACAAGCTGAGCCTGAGCAGGGAGTGATGACCATCCAGCTATGGGAGTTTCCAGACCTACCTCCAGGATAGGGCACATGGCATCTGCCGTGGTACCTCCCAGCGTCTTGCAGAACTTGTAGAAGGACTCCAGGTAAGCCTGGGAGAGAGAGGGCAGATGAGCACTCTTCTGCACAGCTTCATCTACTCCCCCACAGGGCCCTTCAGCGGAGGACAGACAGCAAGCAGGGAGGCTCCCAGACGCTCTGTAACAACACATCACAGGCACTCTGGCCCCATGTGAACTTGCCCACACAAGGACAGTGCTTTCCCCAGAAGCCAGAGACACGAAGGGTTGTGGTTGGGTTTGTTCAAGTGACTGCATGAGCTTACTGTGGGCAAGATCCCCAGGCGGCAAGGTTAAAGCCTATTTTTCTCCTTTGAGTCGCCTAACTCATTTACTGAAGTCTCACGTGGTTTCCTGACCCTGCTCTGGCCTCCACAAACATGCCAAGCCACACAACCAGAGCTGCAAGACCTAGACTCAGAAAGTAGCGCTGCGTAAGCAGAGTTAAGAGATGAGACAGGACATCTGTGAAAGAAACCAGCCATTCTCTCTAATTCTCTTTTCACTGAGGCTGCTTGGTCTCTATCCCAACTGGAGCACTGCAGAAAACTATCGGCCAGGCACAGCCACGCTGCCCTCAGGAAACGTAATCCTTTGTGGAGATGTTCCGTAATCCATCTGGAAGATGACAGTGTCTCCCAGGGGGAGCCTAAGAAAGCTGTGGATGGCTAAAAGTATGGCTAAAAGCAAAAATGTTCTCAGAAGAAGTGATCAAGTAATAAAACACCTCCCTGGGCAGAGAGCTGCAACCAGAATCACTTCAAGGGGATGGAATAAAAGGATGCTGAGACACCACAAATCTCTGCTTTATCACAACAACTCTAGAACTGAAGATGGACCGAGAATGTACAGGTTGGACACCCTCAGCCTCTGCATTAGGAAAGCACCTGGATTACTGTGTTCTGTAAATATTTGTTACCACAGAGTGCAAGAGGACAGTGCTGGGTGGGCATCACTCATCAAAGAAAGCCTCTCCAGTACTTGCCATTGCTTAGGTGGAGGAGAGCACAGAGCATCAGTTTGCAGTTACCACAGGAACAAGGACATGGATAATGGACACAGTTTGAGGCTGACAGGAAAGGGAACGTGGAGAAGGGATTTGGTCACTACCTTTGCCCTTATCAGAGCTCATGCATGAACCTAAGGCTTTAAAAGCAAATATAGGTGAACTCAAATATCCAGCAGTGAATGGGGATCCAATACCACAGACAACATGGAAACAGTCTGCAAACAGTTGCACTGGGTGCCCTTCCAGCAACAGCAACTGACTGAAACGCTCCAATGTCCTGAAGCCCTTACCCCAGGAACGGGGGTGTCTTTCCCTTTAATGATCCTCAGTGGGTCTTCCCTTTCATGAACCCATCCCCCTCTGCCTCCTGCTTGCCTCACCTGTCCTCAAAGCCAGTCTGAAGGGAGGCCTGTGGCCTGTCCATCCACACTGACTTTTCCAACATGATCTAGGGATACCACCCTCCTCCCCCAGGTGAGGAATCCAAGTCTTTTTCTGTAGTATTTTCTGTAGCTTTCCCTACTGAAGTCATCATACCCAAGTCTCTCAATGTGTCTGCCTTACCATCATCTCCTGTTTTGCTGTTCATACTCTGAGATGAGTGGAATGAGATAGTGTCCAGGTCAAACACACTTTACAGATGGATGCAGTAGCACAGTGATACTCATACAGTTCTTTTCCACTGTTAGGAACATGTTACCTTGTAGAGAGACAATTGCTTGGGTCGATCACTACCCCAGATTCCATTTAGTAGTAGGAAGGAACAAGGAGACCCTCACTGTACAAGCAGAGTTAGGATTCCCTCCCAGCCTCTCCCATACACCACTCCACATTTATCCACACTGATTTGTTTGCTTTGTTTTATTGTCCAGTCACAAAGCTCCTTCAACTGGCTCCTACAAGAAAGTCACCAGCAAAGGCCAACAGCCAGCTGGCTTCACTTCAGCAAGAGATGGGACAAAGGGAGTAAGTACTGAAGATAAAGCCAGTGCTAAAGATAACAATGCCAGCACACTTTCAATTGCAAGACTTGGCTGCTGACTGCACTCTACACCATGCACTGACCATTTTTAACTTCTTTCCCCACTTTAATCATATTTCCATTTGAGAATCTTCATTGCTAACAAGAAGTCCTTGCAATATCCTTCCTCCTATGAATCCTGCTCAAACCTTCTGTCAACACACTCACAGATTCCTTAAAAAAACCTCCAGTATGTCTGGGAGAGAGCACTTCTCCTTCCCATGCCAATTCCACATGGACACAGGCATCTGTCCTGGGCCTGTTGTGTTGTTCAGAGCAGCTCTCTGCAGATTTCAGACCTGATTTTATTTTCCTCATTTGCATTGTATTATACATTTTCCAGTCCCTGGGGAGAGAGGTAGCTTCAAATAGAGTCTGCAAGCAGCAATCACCTTTTCCACCCCTTCATCCCAGTGATTTGTTACGGACAGAGCCCCTGTATTCCCTAGGGGCTGCTCTTTAGCAAGAACCAGTGCCAGCATACACTGAGGCACCTACATTTCCATTTGTGGGTAAGAACAGCAGACTACTAAGCAGTATTGAGCCTTAAAAAGGATATGGGAAAGGACACAGCAGCTGGGATCCAAGGGGATGCATCCCACCTCTCTCTCAACCAGTTTTCCCTGTGCTCACTCTGCTGCCTGCCTTCCCCTTCCTGCTTCATGTTAAGACTGAGGCCTGTGCCCTGCAAGGCTGTGGTGTTTATGCACACAGGTGTCCCTCCCTGTTACAGCAAAGACCAGTACATGCCAGAGGCCACAGGCAGTTGGGCATGACTGCTGACACACTGCTCCTTTTCCCTCCCTTTGCCTTCTTCCCTTCACGCCTGACCTCCTCTCTGCCTCTCCAAACAGGCCACAGCTTCCTCGGGAAGAAGGGGTCACACTGACTGCAGGCTGGCCGTGACCAGCCAAAACAAGATTGACAGATAAAATCTACATCCCCCCCCGATCCAGAGAGTTGAGATGGAGCGATAGCCACAGCCTGCACATAAACACACGCTCTGACACTGCCAGCTAAAACCAGACAGGGCCTGCAGAGATGACAGCTCAGGACAAGGAGATCCTTAGCCCCTCCACATCCCTCTGCCAACACTCTCTCCAGCTTTCACCTTTTACACTGCTCTACCAAGAATATCTAACCCAAACCACAGCCACAGAAGGCTTGAGCAGACAGTTGAAAGGTCTTTGGGAAGGGTTCAAAACAGGGAGCAAAGCCAATGGGAGTCTTTCAAACAAGTTTAAGATTAGTCATTGTGAATGCAGTTAACTACGCCTCTGAACCTGTGTGGTGAGGGAGCAGACTTCTCCTGCCTGCCTGGGGCATGAGTAAATTCAAAGACACAACCTCTGCAAAATCCCTTGCACAGACTCTGAACAGCTTCAAGAAAATCCTTCTCTCTGCCTAGCTCTGGTGCCCTGACTTGGCAGAGCTGTGTGATTGGATTCAGGCCCCTCCAGGAGTGCTATCTTTACTTTCCCATGGATGCAACTCAGTTTTGGTGATGTTTAATCACCATGCCAGGAAAAAAAGGGGAAGTTTACATCTCCTTCCTTTCTCAGAGACTCTAGCACTAGGACAAGAGGCAACAGGCAGAAACTGATGCACAGGAAGTTCCATCTGAATATGAGGAAGAGCTTTCTTACTGTGTGGGTGACCATGCACTGGAACTGTTTGCCCAGAGAGGGTGTGGAGCCTCCCTCACTGGAGATATTCCAGAACCATCTGTACACAATCCTGTGCCATGTGCTCTGGGATAGCCCTGCTTGAGCAGGGAGGTTGAACCTGATGACCCACTGTGGACCTTTCCAACCTAACCCATTCTGTGATTCTGTGACTCATTTACCTTATAAAGGGTGTTCCGAATTATTTCGATGTTCATTTCATCCAGGTCCTGTTCAGATATGCAGTCTTGGAAGAAAGCAGCTGAAACAGAGCCAGAGACAGAGTTAGCATTGCCCTAACCAGACCCATGCTCAGCACTTTCCACAAGTCCACAATAGCAGGCAGAAGCACACCCTGTGCTGAGCTTGTCCCTCCTAGGCCTGGCCCTTATCTTTAGCAGCCAAATTGTCATGACTCAAAACCTCAGGCTCCACCACGGTTCCTGAGGCCATAATAATTTTTGGGGTTCTCATATGAAAATCTTTCTTCACCCCTTAGTCCTATGGTTTTGTTAACAGCCTATTCCCAGCAGAAATTCTCAGCTCTAGCCCCCAGTATCAGTGATAGAGAAGCCTGTATTTAAAAATAAGCAATCCCCAAACTGTTCCCAGATGCAGGCACGTGGAGGTGAAAAGGTAGCTTTGAACTGCCTGCTACAGCATCACAGGTGTGCTTAAGCACCTGTGAGACAGCAGCCAGTGAGACACAAAGAGCTGATGCTTCTCCCTCCTCCTACAATATCTTAGTAGGGATTAAGAAGGCAGGGGGGTGTCACAGCTTGTATAGCCCACTGACACTGGTCATTGTTGGAGTCAGGAATTGCTTCTCCTGGTCAAGTCTATCAGTCTCAATTTGCATTTCTTCCAAGGGCTTTTATTTCTCTAGCTGAAAGTTAGTAATAGGGCTTGGTAGGATGCTCAGCCCTACATACTTTGCTGGAATACCTCTGGGAGGGAGTTGGAAGTTGTTGCCACTTGAAGAACACAGATTTCAGACCAAACAGGTGTTGCAAGCTGCAGATATAGATGAGCCTTGTACATCTACAGTGTAGTGTAACACTGCTGATGTGCTCTTGCTAGCAAACATGGTACAATAAAATCCACTTACAGGGCTTCCTGACTTCAACTCTCACTCAGTAACCAACTTCGCTGAATTTGCTACAACGAGAAATCTGATCTGTCTCAACTTACACAGTGCAGCTGTGTGTAACAGACACCACAGTCATGCTGAGAACTGACCAGTGCTCTGCTCTGTGCAACAAACCAGCTGCAATGCAGCCTCACACCTCTGCCCTGCACCACTTTTATAGCATGAGCTGTCTGGAGGGTCCTGAAGAGAGATCAGCCTCCCCAGAAGTTTCTTTGCAGCACCAGAGCACAATGCCACGTGGCCAGGGGAACACTGCTCCCGATGGTTGGCAAAAATGCAAACAGAGTGTGCCAGGACTGGTTTTTACTGCAGGATGCGCTGGCCAGCCTGGATAGCTGAGCAGTGGCTACTTCAGAGTAGCTGAGGAATGAGTACACTGCTATTTCAATTCTTGGCCCTCCAATATCCCAAATTAGGCTTACAGCAAGTCTCACTTTGCCCTGTTAACCTATGAAAGCCATTTGGGGTTAGGCATTCCCACCAAGCCACGTAGCTACTCAAGTCCTTTTAGAAGGATAGAGCTGCTGTTTCTTTGCGTGTGGTCACTGGAAAGAGTGCAAGTTAAACAACTGAAGCCTGCATGCCTGCTTGTTTAGGCAACACAGCTACTCCCCATGTTCCCCTGCTGAAGAAATGCCACACTGCTTGGTACACAGCCCCAAGGGCATGGCCAGGGCAAAGGTCTGGAGAAGCCAGCCCAGGCAGGGCTGAAGCAGGCAAAACCAACTCATGTGCAGGTACATGAATGCATGAGGCAAAGACCCTCAACCGCCAGCCATGCTGTCCAGAAGCACCTCAACACTGACACGGGGCATTTTCACTCCATATTCAGCTGGAAGCTTCAAGGTTTCTGAGAGATAATATCTCTGAAATATTCTGTTCTATCTTCTTGCCAAAACGGGAAGGTTCCCACTTACTTGTGAGGAGGATTTTCTTCCCACACATCATCCATACAGTGGGCTCAACTCGTGAAGAGCCTCAGTTCTCCTGCTGTGTTGTTGCCCTGCCTTTGCAACCCAGATCTCTTGAGGCACATTCTCCCTTCTTTACTGGGCACAAGTCATTTTTCCATGACAACTACTTCATTTGCCCCATTATTACACAGAGCATTTACAAAAGCACTTTCAGTTCCAAACCCAACTATTTCTATCAAAGACAGTATGATGACTTAGAGTGTTTTGTTCTTTCTAGCAACCCCAAAAGAATGACTAATCACTGACTCAGGCATACCTCATTACGTTTTTGCCCACAGATGCTAAACTAGCAAGTCACCTGTGACTACCTCCCCTACTACTGCAAAGACTTCCATATTTTCTCCAGAACCACTTCCTACACCTTTTATCTTTAAAGAACAGATCTGTCTGACTAGCTCTTCATGAGACACTTGGTTTTAGCATTATGTGCCTCCTAAACAAGACTGTAGCCCTGAGACAATACACCTCAGTCCAGGATGCTGCTACACAATGAGTTTTAAAAGGCTTCTGGAGATTTCTTGGTTTTGCTGTGGTTGTTTGGGTTTATATTTTGTTTACATAAAGAGCTTTTATTTAACTAGTGCTAATTTTAGTAGTCTCAGAACAAGACTGGGCATGTGCAGATCTCTGTAATTATCTATAAAAACTGCATACAAGAAATTACCCAATGGTCCAACTAAAAGTGCTGGAAATCAAGTGATTCATTCCAGCAGAAGACCCAACAGCCCTTCACTAAGGGGACTCAAGGCTCACAAAAACCAAATTGTCCAGCAGTCTGCCCTACCACTGTGCTGGCCTGGACACTGAAGGGTACAGAGAGCTAGCTGGTCCCCCAGAGGAAAAGATGGCTTAGGACAGGCATAAACCTGAACTCAAGCCCAGCCACCACAGGCAGTACAGCCACAGCTGTGCACTACCCACCACTTTGTCTTCCTGGATCACAACTTAGGCTTAGCTGGAGATAGTTAGACTGGGGGAGAAAGGGACATCTGTTCCACCACACACAGCTAAGAGGTATTTTGAACAGCTCCACTCACCCAGGGGAGTGTCCACCAAGATTGCATTGTAGAGCTCTGCAGGTGTCTGA
Source organism: Cettia cetti (assembly GCA_013401135.1). NCBI lineage: Eukaryota > Metazoa > Chordata > Aves > Passeriformes > Sylviidae > Cettia > Cettia cetti. The sequence continues at coordinate 35,216 of VZUI01035792.1, read as the reverse complement.
GCAATGTTCACAGCTTCCATCTGCTCGAAACTTCCCAGAGGATGGCACTTGGGCACCAGCTCAGAGATGGAACGCTGGTGCAGAGTGCCAGTGATCAGCAAAATGACATTGTCAATCATGTAACTGTACCTGGAGGAATGAAAGAGGAAGACTGAAACAATACATATAATATGAAACCCAGCCACAGACACACATCATCTCCTTGTGAACATCTCCAGAAAGATGCACGCTTCCCACAAAGTACTAAGGCACCTCCTTAGTGTCTGTTTATCATGCCAGCCTAGGAAAAAGCAGTCAAGCATAATCCCAGGGTGTGATTTATGCCACAGCAGAACCACACCATCTGGGTACCACCTACCACTGAAGAACACTGGATTGGAACTGACTTCTGGAGGTCTCTAGCCCCCTACCCTGCTCCAAGCATGGCCAGCTCTAGCTGCTTAGGCAAAAAGACTTCTGAATATTCATATGAACTTTGAATTACTTGCAAGGATGTGTATCTTACAACCTCCCTAAGGCTCTGCTTCAGCATCCAACCACACTCCCAATGAAAAGGCTTTCCCTAACGTTCCCCCATGGTCATTTGTCTACTGTCTCTCATTCTAACCCCAGACACCTCCAAGAGGAGCCTGGCTCCAGTTTCAGTGCCAGCAACACTGCTCCATCTTGCCAAGTGAAAGGAGGAAGGGTCACATTTCTGCTGCCTCACTCCATTCCAAAAACAACAGGACTGGAACCTTTGGCACAACCTTCGCTCATACCCTCACGAAACTACACACAAGGTTTATCACACCTCTACACCAAAAGCTACAAACTTGTTCACATTAGCCCAAGTTATGACTGCCCAAACTAAGTTCTCCACTTATGGTGTTCAGGATTAGCAGATTCAGTCTTTGGCACTGCAGCAATGGGACATTCAAGCTGGAATCAGAGCACTTGGCATACATTCCACCAACACAAGCCCTTTGTGCCCCTTCTCTCCAGTATGTCCTTTTTTCTCCTGCACTGAGGAGCTCAGAACTGGGCACAGCATGGCAGGTGAGGCCTCCACTGAGCAGAAGAGAAAGAACACCTCCCAGTACTCCCAGTCCAGCCAGAGAAGAGAGACACAGCTGGCCTGAAGACTGGGAACACATGAAAGGCTGGTAGCCTGGTCCAAGTAGGGGATCAAGGCACCACATAAATACCAAGTGCCCCCAGCAAGAACAGCAGTGATACTCTAGGCATCTTCACCACCAGTTAAGCCACAAGCCAACCAAGCTGAGAACCTGAAAAACATCAAATGAGATGAGGGGTTTTTAGTCAGCAGAAGTTGCCTTTGCACATATCTCTCAGTAGCACAGGGAGGCACAGATGCTGAAGAACAGGGTGTATGTGGCATTTTACACTCCCTTGATCTCACTGCTAGAACTCTAACAAGTTAGATGATGGAAAAGACCTGAAGAAGCTCCTTGGCAGGAGCTGCTTCAAAACAAATGAGGTCAGGCCTGAACTAGAATGGCAGAAGGAGCTATGGACATCTGGAGTTGAAGCTCTGCTGAGAGTCAGGCTTCCCACAGGTGCTTGAGTACTGAAGAAAGGGACCTTAAGACCAGCATTCTGGAACTGAGGCGAAGACAGGCATGGCAAGGCTCTGGTGATGTTTGCCAGACACACACTGGGATGCTGCTGGTCTTTGTATTCCCAAGCCAACAAAGAGCACAGTGCAGACCTGCTTCCCTTTAACCACATCAAAGGCAGGTAAGCAGAGCCAGTTAAAAGCAGATTTTGCTAGTTTTTATTAGATGGGCTTACTGCCTCTCAAATATGCTCAAAGGGCACGTCCATGAACAAATCAAATCCACACCTTAGTTCCTCAAACAGGTGCTGCTTTTTTCTCTCCACACAGCAAGGCTGAGTAATGCACCTCCTGGCCCTATGATTTTTGCAGAGCACCCTTCTGTTTTTGCAGCCTACCTTTCCTGGTTCAATCTAGAACCAGGGCAATCAGCACAAGCTTCACATACTAGGAAACCTCCTTCTGCCCTTTAATCCACAAGGTCATTATCTTCCCTCCTGTTTGTGCAGCTCTCACCATGGAGATGATTGCAATCTCCAGGACAGCAAGAAGGGCCTGTTTATGAGAACTGAGGTAAGTCCCTTGCAGTAAGCAGCTGGTTCCTGGTAAATAAAAGCATCTGCACCCTAACACAGATGCTTCTCCATGAGGTGCACCAGAACAAGGGTACAGAAGATCACTTCTCAGCTCCACCATCTGCCCTCAACTTGCAAGTTTCCTCAGTGCAACACAGTAGCTTTAAGGAAAGACCATAGGCAGCACTTCTCTCAACAAAGCAAGGCAACAAATACAAGGAGACAAAATTTGTTGCTTCAACTCGGCCTACAGTGAAGGAATAAGTAAAGAAATACAGACACGTAGGTCAGCACACCTTCCTATCCCCAGTTTACTAAAGATACCACTCTCCACAAGATATTTGCAAGGAGCCTGGCCAAAGTCAACTGTACAAAAAAGGAACTGAGGAGAAATGTCTGGAGTCCTACAGCTCTCAGGTCTTCAGAGCAGCTTACTGGAGTCCCACCAAGTTCATTCACGCATTCCCAGTCTAGCTCAACACAAAAGCCATAGCCAGGTTTCAGGAGAGCTGCCAAAATCTGACTCTCTTCACACATAGAAGCTCCTGCTTTTGGACTGATGGTCTCAGGAAAGACAACCCAGCTGGCTTCCAGTAGCAGAGAGCAAAGCATGGCCCTCCTTGTTTAATTTATAACCCTTGACTGTTTCCTCATCCTTCAGGGAGGTCTGGGACATGCATGGTCTACAGCCCAAATGCCAAGGAGGCACCAACTGTTTTAAAGATTATTTTACCTCCTTAAATCTTACTGTCAAAGGATTCATCCCTGCAGGAAGAGTTAATTTGCATGAGACATAAGGGGACTTCTCATTCAAATTTCCCTTCTGACAGCACTTCAAACCTTCACAGTAACAAGGGAGATACAGCAGGACAAAAGTCTTCTTGTACCTGTCAAGGCCAGGCAGACACCAGCAGCACTACCTAATCCTTCACAATAGTTCCATTTACTTCAAGCAAGGCCAGACCATCCTTATTCACATTCAGTCCCTACTTCATCCCAATAAAACCAGTCACAGCTTAGCCATTCATGGCTACAAGGCAAGTCTTCCAATGTCAGGGCAGCTGGAAAAGCCTCTTCTCATTTGTGGGAGGGGCAACAGCCACACTGCTGCGTCAGGTTCCAACAAGGACCCATCTGCCTCTATCAGCAAAGCTGTCTCAAGACCACGGCAGAGGTCCTGGCTCTCCTGGCATTTTCTCCCAGGCTCAAAGAAATAGATTAAGTACAGTGGCAGCAGTGTTTCTAAGAACCTCCAACTACTTGTGTAATAGAGCAACTTTTGTGGTCATCTTCCTCGTCTCCTATAAGGTTCTGACCAGTTTCAAATGTTTCAGATGTCATGGTTAATACCTGCTCAGACCCCTGCAAGAGCATTTTAACCTTCACTAGCTCTAAGTGCAGCTAGTAAGAGGACCAGGTTCTGGCATACATGAGAAAATAGATGTAGTTCGTCACTTGCAACACCATGAAATCTTACTTCAGCCTCAGCCCACTTGGATGGTCTCTTCATAGCAGAGCTCTCTTTCACACAAACAAGTTTTACACTCCTGCTCTGAGCTGCTTTCTGCTCACCCAGGGTCATGGGCACAAAACCAGCCAGAGTTTGACATGCACAGTTACACCAGGCATAACTCTTCCTGTCACCCACTGAACAGAGGCATGTTACAGTTCACAAATTCACATTCACAGAAACACAATTATAATCAATACTGAAAAGTGTCAGTAACATCTTATAGGAGAGTATAATTTTTTATTAAAGGATAGAAAAGAGTCAGTAAACACAGAAATATCCTCAGCATCATCCACAACAGGGTAGAAATGATGATTTACAGCTTCCCAAAGTCCGAGACAACTGGAGCCACTATCTTTGCTCCTCCAGTGACTCCCACTGCAGAATATGCATTGGGTGATACTCCACTAACAAGAACAAAGTCAGGCTAGGATATGCCTGGAGAAGCCAAAAGCAGCTGATGAGGGAAATCTTTCTTCCAGCAGTAGCAGGCCAGAGTTCATTCTCACTGCTTGTTTTGGGTATGGTCTCAGGCAGACACAGAGGAGACCCTACATAGAGAAGAGGGGAGAGCCAGCTCCCAGAAGCTAAATTCTGATAGTGACTCACAGGTAGCTATGGAGCAGAATCAAGCAGGAGTGGAGCACAAGTGCAAGAGCCATGCACAAGTACTCTGACAACGTACGTTTCCTTCTTCTGGCATTACTTCAGTACAGACACTGATAAATGAGAATGCAAGAAAGACTGCAGTGGCCCACTGAATATTTGGAAAGGCTGTTTTAGCAGGGGAGTACATGAAATGCATGAACACCCATCACACAGGGCATTCACAACTTGGCCTCAAGGCACTCAGGCACAGCCCTGCAAGGCAATGACCCCAAAACAGTTACAGCTTCTCCCTCCCCCACTTACTAATCTAATCTAATCATAAAGAGTCATTGTCCTACAGCAGATAGGTTGGTCTTTTATTGCTTTCTGTTCCAGGATACTAAAAAAATCGTTAACAATACTGCGAGTGGTCACAAAGCATGACTAATGATGGAACATTGTATGACCTGAGATTCTCAGGGATCCTCCAAAAGCAGAGCCTAGAGCCAGAACTGTAGCTCAACAGCTGCTCTGCAAGGGATCATGAGGACAGCCCTCCATGTCATAGCCAACAGACAGCAGTGGGCCAATGCAGAGGTGCACAGCCGGGGTTTTGCTGGGATGGGTTAAGACATTGCCTTGCTCAGGCAGCTTTAATGCTTTCCAAAACCAGCATTAGACGTTAACTCAGACTACTGTGAGCAAGGCCAAAGTTCCTATGTGACTGCATTGGGCAGTTACTCAGATTACTATAGAAGCATGTATTTGTTTTGGGACGAAAAAGGGAAATTTCCAGTGGGATCAGAGCAGTGCTCTGAACTCGGTATGAATTCTAGAGACAGCTTTCAAAGATAATGAAGTTGTTTTGACTATAGTCACTTTAGCATCTAGTGCTTCCTTCTTGCAGCTCATTCAGTTCATACACTCAGGGAGTGTTGGGAGAAGTAACTTAGGGAAAAAGTTTCAGGCTGGTTGTACTGCTGCTTCCCTGAGTTTGTGCATAAATATACAGACCCATCTATATCCCACTGGATACTGTGCTGGTACACAGAGACACTTGTCACACCTCTCTCAAGCTCCAAATGTTAAGCAGCCACGGGGGAAAGCAACACACAGACTTCAAAGCCCAAAAGAGCAGTGGCTGACACTAAGAATAGTGCCAACAGCTGAGATGTTTGTATCTGCGGGGTTGGCTTAAGATCATTAGTAAATAACTGCACAGATGTCCTGATCTGGAAAGGAGAGGAATGTTGCACATCAGGAAGATCTCAGTGCCTCACTGAGACTTGTTTGAGTAATAGACAATGGGTATGAACAGATTCAAATCCTTTAATCAGTTTTTCAGCTCGTATTAGAACATGTCAGATCAGCTGCAGGTCCACCCCTCATGTGCAGCTGAAGCTCGGACAGCCCAGGGAACAGCAAGAGCAGCTGCAGTGTGGGAGGGTCTCTGCTCTAAGTGTCCTTGCTGGTCTCTTCCTATCTTTGCACACCGTCCTTCCTAGAGTCACACCAATACAAACCATACCTAAGTGCTACATTCCTGGACCTGCCAAAGAGAAAGCTGAGAATTTCATGGTTGCCACCACAAGCCAAGGGCACTCAGCCAGTAAGTGGGTGCTCTGCTAAACTTAGATCAACAAGACCATTTGAGAGCAGAGTTATAACTTCACAGTACTACAGAGGCTGTGGCAGCCTTTCAAAACCAAGTATCCAGGAATGTTCTCAGCATTAATCTATATTTAGCTGTATCTCCACATGATTTTTACCATCTTCTAGTCTAGGTCTCTTGGGATACTGACCTCAGTTTTCCACTGGTATCATCTGTTAACTTACATGCAATGATACAGTGTTAGCTGCACTAAAGACTAACGAGAAAAAAACTACAAGAAGTAGCTTTTTATTTAAAGGCTTTATGAATTTGACTCAGTGTTCCTGATTTGTAAAACACCAAAAATGTTTTGAACACCTTTACAGCATGGTGCAACAATCTCTGGATACTTAACCTTGATGCCTCAAAGCTTGAGAAACATGAGGATAATATGCAAAGCTGAGCCCTGGCACTCTGTGCCACATTGAGCAGACTTGAGTCATAATTAAATTTTAAATATTGCCCAAAAACATGTAATCATGCTGCTTTCCCAGGGACCAGCTGCAGTAGTCAAACTTGCATAAAGTTTTTCTTATCTTACCTGTAAAGCACAAACCCCACAACACTTCATGGATATAAAATAAGAGGAAAGGCTGCACTGTTCACATTGTCCCCCAAACTGTCTCTAGTACCTAAGAAACCTGAATGAGTTTAGAGGCCTAAAAGCCTCTACCTACTTCTCAGTGAATGTGTGATCTGGACTCAGCCAGTGTGCAGAACGTCTCTGTGCATACAGACCTGCTGCCAGCAGAAGACATGAAAATTCATCATCCCATTTGACACACAGTAAACCACATGAGGTAGACACAAGATTTAGCTCAGCCTCTAAACATTGTGGAACTTATGCAAAGCTCTACACAAGTATTTGCTAGACTTCAAACTAGCTTACAGAATGGACCTGGGAGAGGAGACTAGGACCCAAGATGCCCCCAGGAAGCCTTCAGAAGCACTGCCCTTGGCCTCCAGACCTTTTCTGGGCTGAACTTGCCAGACTAGAGCATTGGTTGAGGCTAATTAATTAAGAGGTAAAAGGAAAATAAAAGCTGCTAAGGTCGAGCATGAAAGACCTTGGGAATGGTTTCAGTCATGGAGTGAAACATGTTACATGTGAACAGAATTGTCTAGTGAGTGCACACTCACCAAATCCACCAGAGCCTGCATGTTAGAGCCCCTTCTCAGACTCTGCAGAGTTTCACCAAAGACTTATCTTAGTGACACATGGACTGACATCTGGAGCTCATCACTCGCTCTTTGCTGCACCTTTACCGACACCAGTAACATTTTGTTATCTTTTCTGATAATCACCACAGCTCACTGTTTGCCAGGCACTGTTAACATACTGTGAAAACTGCTGCTTCATACAAGAACAATTAGGTTGTTCCCACTCAAATCCAGTGGCCAAATGAAGTGTTTTTCAGACATCAGGGAGGGAAAAGCGCATCCTTTTAATGTAATATACAGTGAAATACACCTTTCAAAGATTCCCTTTCTAACGAGGGCACCTGCAATCACACCCTGACTCCCAGTTCATCATCACAGACATTGGTTCTGGGAAACCAGTATGAGATCAGCATCCTTTGGGAATGCAGGTGAACAGATGCAGCTCTGATGCCACCATCCAGAGGACACAAATCTCTGATCATTTCCAGACCATTAGCTACATGCCCTCTTATTTTGAATATTGTGTAATCCCTCCAAGAACTTGGCTTATCAGTTCAACTTTGCACTCCCTGCAAACAGGGAAGCTGTTTGTCAGAAACCTGTGCTGCTTTGCCAAAACAATGTCTGCCAGAAAAGGCTCTTAAGCCTTTTACTGCAGAATCCCCAGCCACTACGGTAATTTTTGCTTCCTAACCCCAGTGCCACCAAGGAACCTGACTGAAACAGTAGAGTGTAATTTTAAATGCAGCAGCATTAGGAAAGATCCTTCAGATTGCTGGACTTGTCCCAGTGAACTACACCTAATGTAAAGCATTTGGAGGGTTTTCTTCCTTCTGCAGAGAAGGATTTCAAAAGGATGCAGTCATATTTTGTAACCTCCACAGTTATGCCAGGATGCACACTCCAGTACTTTTAGAATGAAGACAGGCAACTTCCTACTCCAGAGAAGAGGATTAGTGCTCTTCAGCTTAAGTAGCAATTGAAACAATTTGGCTCCAGAAAAACAACTGCTGCAAAATTAAATTGAACTCAAAGTTGTGCAGCAGAAACTAGATCTATCCAGTGCAGGGGAGAGGTAGAGCAGGACTGGGTCAAGGAGAAGGTAACAGAGGGAAGTCTCAGTTAAGAAAAGGCACACACAAGGGGAAAAGGTACATGTAGCCTCATCAAAAACACATCTTGTGACCACAAAAACATACTGAAAGCCAAGTTCCCAGCTGCATCCTTAGGGCAAAAAAAGAACCTAGTTCCCAGCCCTTGCAGGCTGGTAAGATAAAGATAAAAGATGACCTAGTCTGTCCTCTAATGACAGGCTTGATCACAGATTTGGAAGATGTATTTAGACCCAGCTTGCCCCTAGCCCTCACTCCCACAGCACACTCAGTGTCCAGTTACCAGCAGCTCCCCCACAGAAGACAGGAGCAAACCCTTCTCTGCCCATCAGTTTGCTGTCAGGGCTCAGGGGCCCAGCAGCTGCCAGGGCCCTGACACTGATCTGCTGCAGAGCCAGGCTCCCAGAGCAGGGAAGAGACTGTGCCATAGAAAGGGGGAGGGAAAAAAAACCAAACCAAACCCCAAACAAAAAACCACCACACAACAAAAACCAAATCAATCCAAAAAACCCACTAAACCCTTCTCCCTGCCACTGGAAAAATACTAAAGCTGACAATCTGATCAGGCTATAGCAGGCTGGAGTCAGCACTCTTTACCATAATGTTGCTCCTATCTAAACCATATACATGAACACTGGAAGGAAGGAGGGACAGGCCATGGTACCGTGTCAGGCTAACACAAAGAACAAAGCCTGTACAGAAAGGCAAGGCAGCACATCACTAAGAAGAACCTAAAACCCACTTCCATCCCACAAGTCAATATGTGCTTGTTGAATTCAGGAAGTGGCTTTTGCTGTTTCAAGAACACTTAATACCTGTTTGTTACTGCCCTACAGAACATCACTGCATTCCCTCAGCCAAACAGTCCATTGTTTGTGTTGGAGCAGAAATCTTAACAGACAATTTGTGCCTATCACTCAGAACCTACTATGGTTGGCTGAAAGACATGGGGAAGCACCAGCAAACTTCCAGCAAGGAGCTGTGTGGCAAGATGCAGAGCTTGCAGGTGTGTTATGGAGACTGCAACATGCTCAACAAGTCGAGCTTTCTGCTTGCAGTGGTAGAGGCTGCCAGCTACAGCCACCACTTGAAAAAACAAATTGAGGAAGTTGGCTGATTTCCCTTATTTTGGTACTAAGAACACAACACTTGCCACAGAAGAGTTCCTGGAGAGAACGAGAGCCAGGAAAGAGTCAGTGTAGTGCCAGGAGAGGAGCACAACAGGACAAAAAAAAAAAAATAAATAAATAAAAAAAAAAAATCAGTGTCAGCAAGTGACTTGGGGAACAGAGAGCTTACCTTGGGGTTCCTGACTAGCCGCGTTCAGGGGTCAGTTTTGTTGTGCTTTTAAACACTGTCCTTTCTCCTACAGCCAGAGGCTAACTCCTGGTCACCTCCGCAGGTGACCATCCTCACCCACGCTGGCCGCGCACCTGGGGACAGGCAGCACGGGGCTGGAGTGCCACCTTCCGGCAAGCAACCGACAGCGCGGCTCCCCTCCTGGAGCCGGGCACGGAACACACCCCCTGCTCCAGAGCCCCTGCACTGCCCTACTGCCGCTGCTCCTCTCCCTGCCTCGCTTACAGGGGCTGCTTCTAAGAGGCAAGTGAAATGACATGGTACCGTTCTACCTGGGACAAACGGCATGGCTCCTGGCAAGCTGGTGCTGGGGCCACAGGAGACAAGGACTACAGCTACTCCTGCAATTACACATTTCCCCAGATCTCAGCAATGTGTCCTGGGTCAGACTGGAGCATCCTCAAGAAACAAGTGCAACAGTCACATGATGATCCACTCAAAACCACCTCAAAGGTTCAGCAGGACATACAGGAAGGAGAAAGCCTGACTGCTTTTTAAATGCTTGATCCACCTGCTGGCATCAGCCATGCACAGCCTGGCCACTATCAATGAGTGTTAACAGGACCCAATGTGCCCGTCTTGCGTGATGTTATCCAGGAGTCCTAAGGCCAAAAAGGTAAGTACATACAAAGACATCCAAGCAGCAGTGAGTTTCAAAGCTGAAGTGGACATGCTACAAAACATTTCCTTCCAATTTGAGCCAGACACACCTCCTACAATCCCACTCGATGCTAAAAAACTCTGTTTACAACTCAAAAAAGGTCTTGGTGAACTCAAGCTTTCCTCCTGCACAAGCCAGCCCTGCTCAAACTTTCCACATCTTTCTACTATTTTTTATTTCACTTCAGCCTGTACACTATTAGCACACAGATACATTCAGTTGAGTACAATTTCTTCTTCTGACCACCTGGTGCCTCAATTGCCTTGAGCTATCTACCAGGAGCAGTCTTTATCATTTCCTGCTCAAGTTTCATTAAGTCCCCTTAAAGAATGGAGTGGGAAACAGTCATGTTCAAAAGGCAAAGATAAATCACCCCCTATCTGCGTGTGCACCCAGAATGAAAAATCCAGAGGCACAAGCTTGTCCCAGTGTCCCCCAGGCAGGGAGGATGATACAGTACCTCTGGTGCACAAGTACAAAATTCCCTGCACTGCCAACATCCTTGGGCTGAACACTTTTACAGTGCTGCCTCCATACAAGCCTGAGCTAGATGGAAACCACTGGCACAAGTATGTGCTACCAGCTCCAAAGAGAGGTGTCCTCCAGTGCAACTATCTGGGACATGCATGGGAAGTTTTACACTGTCAGCAGACAGAAATTTCTGAAACTTCTGTCCCTTGCCCCAAACCAAGACGTATGACAACTCAAGGGACAGTTTCAGGGAAGACAGTCTGAAAGGCAGCCCAAGAAGTCACATCTAGTCCACCCTCTTTTCTACTAGGCCTGTCACCAAAACACTAGGTTTATCAGGAGAAGATGCTAAGAACCACTGGAAAAGCAGCACCCTCTCCAAACTCCTTGTGGTTGGTTCACTGCATTTTCTGTTTTAACTTGTCTGTTGAGTCATTTCAAGTTATTACAGATTCTAATACCCTGATAGTGACTCCCACCTTGGACCAGTCAAAGCTGGTAACACCTCTACTTCAACAATACCTCACTGGTGTGATGAGTGCAGACCCAGAGGAGACCTCTCCATCAGTGCTGCAGAGCCATAGCAAAACCCAGCTGAAGACTTGACCTCCTTGCACAAAAGACTCTACAAGAGACTGCAGACATTCCATAGGGAAAACAGCTTTTTCCTGCTTCACCTTTTGCCTTCCTCTAGGCAGCACTGCAGATAGTGGCATTAAAGCAAATCTTGTGGGTAAAAAGGAAAAGAGATAAGGGTGAAGACAACTTGAGGAAGGAACATTCTGTGCTGAACAGAACCAATATATTCAAAAAGAGATTATGCAGTAGTAACAGAGGTATCTGCACAGAATCGTGTTTTGCTGTAGAGAACTCATCAAACATCAGAATGACAGAAGCAGAACAAGATCAAAGTTAAATCAAGTTGAGGGCAGAACACCAGTTTTAAAAAGTGATTGCAACCTCTGGAAAGAACCAGCCCTTCTGATTACACAAGACGTTTAAGGTCTCCTGCAAAACTTGAGGTGAATGTAGACACTGGATAACGATCAACAGGACTGAGCCAGAAGGGAATTGGATTTCCATGACCATCCATAGCCTTCCTACCAAGTTAGGCAGTGTGTAAGCAAGGCATGCGAGGTCTGAGACCGTTCAGCTCATGTTTTTCACACACTGGTTTTTGAAGTCAGACTGTTAGGCAACAGCAAAGTTTCAAAGTCTGCAAGATACTGCTATGCTACCCAAACTATTGCCTTTAAACAGATATGACAAAGCATTAGTGATTACTATGATAATTCCATGGAGACATTTTCAGAAACCTGTAACACAGCAAAGGGAAAGCAACAGTGGAGGACCACCCACCTAATGCTGCCAAGTTCAAACAGCACTGATGTCTTGACAGAGAATTCAAGATGGGCAAAGAGGTGTTTTAAGAGTTAACTTAAGTTTGAGAGAATAGAAGAGATTGTTCCATACAAGTAAGATGATGAACTAGAAATTGCTTCATTCATTGCAAACATTGTTGCAAAGTGGGAGCTTAATGTTTTGCTCCATATTTGGGTCCAAATATGAAAACTCCAGAAATGTTACTGATAAGCTTATAAGTAAAAACTATTTCTTAGAAAACAGGAAAGGCTTAGGAGACAGCTTTAACACACTGACACAGAAAATAACAGATACAAGCCACCGGGTTAGAAAGTGAGATAGCAGTAGCACCCAGACAGAGAAAGGAGTGAACACAAAGGCACATGACAGAGAGATGGGTGTATACTCAGTATTTGCAAACATGCCACAGATAGATGAAAATTTAAAATTTTTCCTTCAACCACAAAGGTCTTTCTACATCAGCCTGCATCATTCAAAAACTTGTAGCTGGTAAGCAAAACACACAACTGCCAAAAATGCAAGATTAAATATCACTTGCCAGGGCGCTTGCAATGAGCCCAGCTTCACTGTACCAGAGGTGATATATTAACTATCCCACTCAAGAATAGAGTATGATCTCCTTCTCAGAAATGCAAGTTAAAGTCACATTCTACTGAACCAGAAACTCACTTTTGTCCATGAAGCATCTCCTTGGTGGTTAGAGGAGACCATTGGCCGTGCAGTTTGCAAGCCAAACTAGAGCTTACAGGAATGTAGACTAAGAAAAAAAAGTCAATTTTACTTCCATGTTTCAGACGCAAGCTAGGACAACTAGTATCCCTCTGCCACTAAGAATTCCATTTTGTTACTAAGCAAAACAAGAGCAGCACACTGGGAAGCAGAGGGTTGTGCAAAACCTCTGGGAGAAGACATCTCAAGACTCCTGGGCTATTTCAAGCTTTTCACATCAGCTGAACCTGCTGTGGAAGCCCCATGTGTTTCCATCAACTGACAGAGACGTGCTGAGGCTGCTGCAGCCCTGTGTTTCCCTGCTGTGCATTTCAGGCCTGGCCTTCCCCTAGGGCTGGCATTTGCTGGATCCCACTGAGCTATCCAAGAAAAACAAACCAGTCAAAGGTTAACCCCAAAAGGGAAAAGTTGTTCAATTTCTGGCCAGCTCAGCTCCATTAACCACTTTGTGGTGGGGCCAGAGGAAGGCCTACAGCCCCTGGGGTAGGACAGGAGAATCACATCAGCCCTGATGAAGGCTGATCAACCTCAGTGGCTCAGAACTAGCAGGCAACTGCTGTAATGCACATGGCAGGGCATGCCTATGTTTTGCAGCAAGACCAAAGTTCTAAAAAACCAAGAACACTTAACACAAGGGATAAAGATAAATGGTACCACTAAGAGACTGAATCAATACTGTGATGGAAGGCAGCCAAGCAGCTGTACCAACGGAGAACATGCTCCTGGGAACAGAAGCCTTTAACAACACAGCGATAGGATGCTGCTGCTTTGAGACCTCCAGGTACAACCCCACCAGTTTCATTCAAGAAGCTGCATAAAACACAGCAGGCACAGGGCTGAGAGCAGAAAGCTGCTTTGAGAGCTCTCAAGTCTGGAAGAACAGCAGCATTTCAAATGTTCTCATGACCAGCTGGTACTCACGTGATAAAATCCAGAAAACTTGCCAGGGGCTCATAGGCGTGGTTCCTCATGTGCCGGAACTCCACCACCATCTTCTCCTTCAGCTTGTCATCAATGACGGACACAGTGAGCGGGGACGCTTCATTGGCCAGGAAGTTCCCATAGTCTGTGCTCTGGAGGTGCAGTTTTAAGTCTGAAAAAGAAAATATTTCCACTCTAGAGGGTGTTGGGCTGGCTTCAGGGGTTTTTTTAGCATTGCCAAGAAAGCTGTTGCTCAGCACTTCTCTAAGCACTGTCTTCTCTGAAAGATCACCTAGACAAAACCCGTGTGTTAGGTCATACACTTATATTTCTGCTCAGTTTTATCATGGACAACCCAAATGCAGGAAAATATCAGTGTTTCACCATATCAGCCTTGCCTCATCCTAAAGACAAATCTGTGACACCATCTGTGTAACTAAGCACACACACTGGTGCCAGCTGTTCGCTCTGCTAGGTCAAGGTGGAAGCTTACTGATTTTCTAGGAGGTACTTGCTAGAAATCTAGGGGGAGAAAAAGCCCAAATAACTTAAGCACTCCAAAAGGGCTGGCCAAAAGGGCTCTGGTTGTAGGCTCCTCTGAAAAAATCACAACCAAGAACCTAACTGCACACACAGCAATGAGTATCTCCCCAGATACTAGTGATGTGCAGGCATTTGTAAAGCTTTCAAAGTCAAAGAGACAGAAACAGCAACTTAGAAATTATAAACCATCTTGGTCTTACATTTTCAAAGCACCCCAGCTAATTGTGCTAGTAAACAGAATTCAGACATTAATAGGTAGAAAGGGGCTAGTGAAGATGAGGGCCATTTAAATCTATCTCACAGGGTAGGCAATCCCTGCCCAGGATGGAAGAACATGCTCAGAAGTCTTCCCCTTCTCCAGTTTCAAGCAGAGGAAACCTTTGTTTCCTCTGTTACCCCTGCTTGCAGGTCAGGTGCCCAACCAAGCTGCAGTCCTGGCCAACAAGCAACCACAACATGCTGAGTTCTGTCAAGATAAAAACCCTGTTTGAGCCAAAAGCATTTAAGTGTCTCTGTGGAAAAACTGAATCCAGAACTAAGGAACGTCATACAATCCTACTCCTCAAAGCTCTACTAGTTGCACTGGTACACAATGTTCATCTCCCTTCAGCTTCACCTCAGAGGGCCAGCTGGGCAAGCATCCTCCCAGGAATTCAAGATCTTTATGGGGTAAGGAGAGGAGCTGGAAGAGCTGAGTCAAACCAGATGTGAACACACCATCCAGAGAAAACAAAAAAAGACGTTTCTCCCTGTTTTTTCTGAAACAGCATTACTGAGACTGCCTTTCCCTTCCACTGAGCCATACGAGCCCTCAGCATTATGGCACAAGCATCCACAGCACCAAGGTCAGAGCTAGCACTCAGCCTGGTTTGAGGAGTTTGATCTTTTGAGTTTACAACCATTACTCCTCAGGCTGCAACCTGAGCTTGTGCAGCATGATACTGTTCTCAGCCCAAGGGATCAGGGGTCAAATGGCTTCCAAGCCAATTGACTCTTCTGGGTATTTCCAAGAAGGTCAAGCAAAGATGGTTTTGACCCAGCACTCTGTAGTTACAAAGATATTTCCACTGTTTAGTGTTGCAGAAAACAGATGGAGTTTATAAGAAAGGAAAATAAGAGCCAGAGACTTAAATACAGTGTGTCATGTTTCTCAGTGGTGTACAAGAGAGTTTTAGGGGCACTTGTAGAAAGGAGGGGATTCTGTTACTCTAGTTGGCTCTGGTGAGACCCCACCTGCAGCACTGCATCCACCTCTGGGGTCCTCAGCACAGGGAGGACATCAAACTGTTGGGAAAAGGTCCAGAAGAGGCTACAAAGATAATTAGAGGGACAGAGCATCTGTCCTATGAGGAAAGGCTGAAAGGATTGGAATTGTTCATCCTAGAAAAGGCTCTAGGGAGACTTTATTGCAGCCTTTCAGTACCTGAAGGGGCTATAGCTGGAGAGGTACTTTTAACAAGAGCATGGAATGACAGGACAAGGGGTAACAGCTTCAAACTGAAAGAGACTAAGTTTAGATTGGATATTAATGTTGTCCAGAGAAATTGTGGATGCCCCATCTCCAGAATTTTTCAAGGCCAGACTGGACAGGGTTTGGAGCAATCTGGTCTAGTGGAAGATGTCCCTGCCCACAGAAGGGGGTTTAGAACAAGATGGTCTTTAAGGTCACTTCCAACCCAAACCATCCAAAAATTCTATGAATCCTGGACGCAGCAAAGAGAGCTCCTCATCCAGCTACACACATAAAGGCTGAAGCAAAGCAAAGATCTAACCTAGATCTCTGTTCCCCAGGGTAATCTGCAGCTGAACAGCTGTGGTTTATTCTACCAAATCATGGTCAAAAAATGCTCACACTTCCAAGGGAGAGGACATTGCCTGCGTAACTCAGTTGAGTCTGCAACGTGAACCTTGCCACAGAATCAAACACCACATCATGCCAGAACTTGGAGCTTCCTCACCTCCACACAGCCTGCACAGGATTATTATTCATAGTAATCACTTCCTAAAGTCTTCAAAAGGCCCAGCTCACAGGCAGCATCCTGTGTGCAAAGGGTTCTGACCCATCCGTTCTGCAATCGCTTGATTTCTGAAAGCAAAGATAGATGGCAAACCTACCTGAACTACATCTTCATGAATTTTTGTCCCACTTTTTAAAGCTCTTGAATTATGAACTTTGGAGTTTGAGTGGAAATCAAGTTCCTGACAGATCAGGACTTTACTAGTTTGCTTTTAGCAGAAACTGGAGAAAACATGGAACAAAACAGATCAAGTAATACGGTCAATGAATATGAGAGAAAAGGTCCTGGTAAGCTAAGATTGCAAGGGAAGGCACAGGGAACTGCAGTAGTTGCATTCATATACCTCCTACTTGCAGTTTCCTGTAGCTGTGCAGAGCCCTAATGGAAGCTAAGGCTGCCCAAAAAGGCATGTGATGTTGTTTTGCAGCACACAGGACCTTGGAGAGGAAGCAGCTATTGCATATCCTCCCAGATCTGCCTTCAGTAGGGAAGCTGCCAAAGGTTGTTCCTCAAGTCCAACACCATCGGTTTGTTTTGCTGCCATCACAACCTGAAACTCTGCTTTTGAGCAGCTGCTTTGCTATCATGTCACTTGATGCTACAGACTCAGTGACACAAAAAGAAGTTTGCTGTATTTCCAGGAAGTCAGAGCTGCACTGCATCTAGACCAGAGGCACACAGGCTGCACGTTGTGCCTTGAAGGCTCTCCAAGAGCTCTGAGCAAGCTCCCATGAGCTGCTTGGCCAGAACATTTTGCCCTGCTCCATGAAGGGGCTGTCCCCCCAAATCCACAGCACGAGAGCCAGAGCATTATGTTGCAACTGGAATAAGGGCCATGTTTATATAACACTTGGAATCCATTTTTACAAGGAAGGCCAGCCACAAACTGTAGGACTAAACTTTTCTGAATCTTTTAGCATCCAAGCAGACAAAACGGAACATATTTTCCAAAAATTGGACCGGATTTATGAACCCTGACTCAGTGCATCCCACGGTGTATCACTGCTTTACACTAGCGTGTCCTCCTCCATCTGCTGGGCTAGTCACCAAGCCTCAGCCAAGAGGGTTAGGGAACTTTTAATAGGACTATTCACATGTCAAGCTTCTCAGATGAGAGCAAACTAATCCCGTGGTTTCACAAATCTGCTGCCAGAAGAGCTGTCCCAGTAGCATGGTGGCTAATAAATGGACCCACTGCTGAGCAAGCTCTCCAAAAGTTCAGGTTCTTAACACAAGCTCAGACCGTGCCAGAGTTGGCCTCTGGCAGCAAGAGCAGCACTGTGGCAGAGGCAGCTGCCAGAGATGTTGATAAGACACTGGCTGCAAGGCTTTGGCAGTGCCTCTTCCCCAGCTGCTGCCTAAAAGGAGGGAGACCTGCACCTAGAGCCCAGCCCCTCCTGATGAGCTCCTCCAGACACACCAACAACAGCACACAGCCTCAACCCAGTGATTGATTTTAAGAGCTACGTTTGCCTGTTTTGGCATTTTTCCAAGCCCTTCACACACTTTCATGTAACAGACTGAGCCAGCATTTGGCAAGGGAGCACTTGAATGACCACAACACTTTTGTTCTCTCTCCTCCCCCACAAAACCTAGGAAATTATGGCCAGGTCACTGCTCCCAGAAAGCTGCTTCATGCAAGATCCCAGCCGTTTGTCAGAATGACAGCCTTTTACAACTGGGTAGGGTAGTGCTTGGGATTACCGTGACATGTCCTTACAGCCACCTCCCACCAACTCTCACATCAGGCCCTGTGGTTTTCGTGCAGCTGCCTGTACATGAGCCACAAACACAGCCAGAGCTTAATTCAATATACTGTTGTGCCAACACCTTGACATTTCAGATGACATCTTCACAAGAGACTTTATATCCACACTAATGCAACTATCCTCTCCTGCAAATTTGCTTCGACATAACAAGGAACCAAGCCATTAGTCTGTCAGACATCTGTCAGTCAAAGCCTTTCCTGTAAGCCCTGCTCAGACAGAGTGATCCATGGCCCCATCAGCTCAGACTTCCAACCCTTCCTCCTTTCTTGCTGTAACTGCATTGCAGAGCTCTGAATCAAGTTAAGGGCTCAAGCACTTCCAGGCATGGACTGATCTGTCCTCTCATGCACAGGCACAGAATCAGCTTCTGCAACTTCTGAGCTGAACTGATGTTTTCACAAAAATTATCTATGCTAACCTTGATATCTTCCTCCAAAGCACCTGGGGCCATCACCACCTATATAAAAATTAAAATATCATTTGCTATCTGCTAGGCTGGAGGCAATAAAGCAGCTGAGGGATTACACAGCAGTCTGCAGATGAGCTGCATCACCCACGTCTCCCTTCAGGAGGCTGCAGCCATTTCCATTTGCCTTGTTGCTGTTTGTTTGGTCTGTTTACAGCCAGCTCAGACACTCCTGAAGCCGATTCTCTGAAATCTTGCTTAAGAAGAACTCAGAGATCTTTTGTTCCCTGCATAATTTAAGACCTTTCCTGTGGTTGCACACCAACAGCAGTGACATGCTACCTCTTCTCTGTTGTCAGGCAGCAAATTCATCTGAACCACAGCTAGACAGAGAGAAGCATCAACTTTGGCTCTTTCCTCCAACACCTTTGACTTTTCACCAGTTTGAGATGGCCTCAGACCCAAAGAGCAGCCTGTACTGAACTCACTCCACTCAGAGCTTCAAGCCCAGCACAGCCAGGTCGTGCTTCATGAGAAGCCTCTCAACTAAGCAGCCCCTTCCTAACCTGTCCAAAAGGCAAGGTAACCCCTCCTCATCTGCCTGCATCCCCAATAAGCTTTTTTCCCCCCTCCAAAAGCAGACTGCTCTAAGACACTCTGTAACCTCAGAAGTCCAATGCAGAACATCAGCCCAGCATCTAGTGCAGGGGTTAAGGGAGAGGCAACAAAATCACTCAGAAACTAAACCAAACAGGACAGCAAACAGTCTCATACTGCAGGAGCTGACAGCTGAGGAAAAACAAGATGAAAGCAGTGACAGGCTGCTGGTCAGCAATACCTGCCAGGAAATCTGGACACCATCATCATCTGCCAAGGGGTAGGACCCAAACAAGGGCTGAAGCTGCACCAGTACCGAGAAGCTGACCTCAGCTGCTGCTTGAAGTTTAGCTAGAAGAAGCTATGAAGCAGGTCTCTGCCTGGTAAAGGAGGCCAGAACAAACAGCAAAGAGCCTCTGCTGAACCCTGCAGGAAGCCAGTGACCACAGTGTTTGTTTGCCACCATGATCTAGCAGGCTATGGAAGTGCCATCATTCTTCCAATAAATGATGTTTTCCTGGAGCTTGTTTTAACAGGACAGTTGATGAAACAGCCACAGCCCAGTGGTTACTCCCATACAGGATGCAGGACAAAGCACTGAGATTAGCAGGACAGCATTTTGGACACTGCTCTGTTGCTGCACGAGAAGTCAGCACTCAGAGGACAGGAATGGTCTGTACTTTCCCCAGGTCACCTTGCCTGTAGACTCTGCCTATTCTAGCAGGAGAAAGCTCTTGGGGCCAGTCCTGCTGCACAGCCCCAGCACAGAGGGCTCAGCTTTTCACACAGGGCTCCAAGATGTCAGGAGGGTGACAAATCATCAATGACAATGAAAGGTGCCCAGCACATTAAGGCCTGGCTTCTACACCCCTCGAGTTCAGACTGGACCATTCTCAGAGCTCAGGATGGATCTAAGCAGAGTCACACCCCACGACCATCAGGTGGCCTCTCCTTGCTTGGTGGTACAGGAAAGGAGCTGCATCTATGCTGTTCCCCCCTCACACAGAATACCAGGAGCTCCACCGAAAGAACTCTTGAGGTCAGTCTGGAGTTCTGCAACACCCCTATACAAGAGAGGGCATGCTGCCCATGTGGTTATGCTGAAAGAGAAGCCCAGCTCCAGCCTTCTTGGGGCCTAAATTCCAGGACCACCATGATAAAATGGAAAAGAGATGGGCAGGACACCCTTCCCTGCTCTTCTCTCAGTGAAAGGAGGTGTGCTGAACATCTCAAAGCAATGGCAGCCTGCAGGGGAGAAAAAAGATCCTTGGGACAATGAAAACAAAAGCATACACTGCACACAGCCTAGTGTAGAGATGACAAACTCCATGGACAGATCCCATTCCTCCAAGTGCCCACCACTGTTTCCATGGCATCCAGTTCCCAGCTGTGCCAACTGCACAGAGAGGCACAGGCACACACAGAGTGGTGGTGCTGAGATGCAGAGTCTCTGGAAGGCCTCTCCCAAAAGAGGCCCACAAGCTTGAGCCAATTCTCTGCCACTCCTCAGCCTCATCACCCAGCTAGAAGGTGACACATCCTGCTGCTGGATTTCACCCACCAATAACCCCTACAACACTGGCAGGTCAGAAAGAAAGCAGCTTTCTACACTGTTGCTGTGGAAGCAAGAAGTAGTAGCAATAAGAGATTCATGAACACTGTCCCAAGGGTAATGGGTAAAGACATTCCTGGTTCAAGATGCTTTTGTGCACTTCTTGGGCTCTGCATGTTTTTTGCAGAAGGGAGTTTTGCAGACCAACAGTTAAGCCAGTTGATAACCTACATTCCAGTCCCAGACTGAACTCTGCTGCTTAAAAGCATCACCACTGTTCAGCTGCATCAACAGCCTGACAGAACATCAGACCTCTGACAGGCCACCACAGCTTGAGGAGCTGTAGCTGACTCACCAATCTTTTGACAGCAGAAATCTGGGTGCCTCCTAAGTTTGGTTGCCCCCAACAGATTCCACTCAAGCACAGATGCATGCTCACAGCCCTGGAGCAGAGGAAAGCAGCTCCAGGTCCTTCACTGACACCTTGTGTCAGAAGCAGGAACTGGATACCACAGCGACGGCCAGGCAGGTTCCAAACGCTCCCAGCTCATGTGCACAGGGCCTCGGCTGAGAAACAACCAGAGCACCGGGACTTTTGGAGCTGAAAGAAGGGATTAAACGTGTTATTCCTAAAGGGTTTCAGAGAAAGCTTAAACCAAAACAACTCTCACATACACATCCTCAATCCTGGACATGTTTTTTGCACTTCCTAAGGCCAGCTCAGGAGCCTGCCTGACCAGAGAGCCCATTTGACTCTCTGTTTCTGACTCAACAAGGGAGAGCTTGGATCAGGTTACCTTGTGATCAGACAAGCAGAGGCAACAGGGGATCACGCAGAAAAGCATGGTTTCCTTCCTTCCAGCAGCACAAAACTGCCAGCCTAAGTCCTGAAGCAGACAAGGCAATTCCTTTATGCTTCCAGACTGATCTGGGCACACCAGAGGGAGCAGCGTTTCAGACCTGGAAGCACAATGCCCTCCAAGCAGGCATTTGCCCAATTCCCAGACCCTGAACAGCCTTGCTCCTTCAGGCTTTCTCCATGGCCAAGGCAAGCACCTGCTCCAGGACTGGGACTAACTGCAGAGCCAGATACGTCAGAGACAGCAGCAAACACAACACAGAATAGGGAAGAATGTATCAGTAATTTATATCCCAGTACTTATTTTGGCTTCTAATACATCAGCCACTGCCTGAATTTAGTGCAGACGAGCATCTAGGAGAGAAAGAAACATGCTAAAAGTCTGTGGAGCACAGAAAACAAGTACTGAAATGGGAAAATCTGCACTAAAAAGACAGAGGAAAGAAATTGTTTGATCAAAGGCCTGTGTAAGCAATAAAGAACAATGCTCCTTTGAAGAAAAATCCCTCTCCAAAAGTATGCTAAGCAGGGGCATGGCGAGCCAAGTGAAGGAGGAACAAGAGTGTGAATTTGGAAGAACTTTCAGGATCCGAATGGAGCGGGAGCAGGAGCACAGCAGCAGCTGCCAGCAGAGCTGCTGGGACAGAACTGACCAGACCAAGCTGGAACTCCAACGGGACTCATCCCAAATGCAGCCAACAGCACTCCAAGGGAGGGCCAGGCTTAGGCAGGTTGGTTCAGAAACCAAGAAACAGAGAGAAAAGAGAAGTTCCAAATACAGAAAGACTCCAAAGAGGAAGTTATCTGCAGGGAAGGTAGAAAAGTCACAGTTCAGGGCATGTTGAGACTGGTGGCTACCAAGAGAGCAGAAGTCACTCCCACTGCTCTCTTTAGGCCCTGGGCTCCTCAGCAGGAATGACAGTGACTGCTGCAAGCAAAGAGCAGCAAAAAAAGAAAAGCAGAAAAGGAGCTTCTGTCCTAAGTAAAAATATGCTGGGAATTTTTAAGGTAGAGTCTGGGGCACAACAGAGCACTCTGTTCCCATTCTACTGTTGCCTGGAGTGGGCAGCTGCAGGTAACTTGCATCCAGGGTTCAGCTAGCAAGGATTCATCTAAACTGTCAATGCCAATGAACCACTCAGCAATGATTGTCTAGATAAAACTGATGCTTAACTAATTTTTTTTAGAAGAAAGAATGATCCAATAATCATAGTTCCACTGATCAAAACAACCAACATCTCTGGATACATGTGTTTCTAGTTTATTTCAAGACAGGCCTGGTTTTAATCTTTGTGATTTGTGTTCTGTACACCAGAGTGAAAACTGCTAAGCAGGTCACTGATCAGAGGAACAGTTTAGTACCAACTAATTAAGATGATGAGCTGACCACAGGTGATCATAGAAGAACTTCAAAGGCCATGCAGTCCAACTGCCTGCAATGAGCAGGGATTTCTTCACCTAGACCAGGTAGTTTAGAGTTCCAGTCAACCTTGCCTTGAATGTTTTCAAGAGTGGGGCATCCACCAACTCTCTGGACAACCTGTGCCAGTGTTTCACCATCCTCATCGTAAAAAAAAAAAAAAAAAAAAAAAAATCCTCACAGTTCTGCAAGTTTGTACACACTGACCTAGGAAAAATGATGGCTGCAAATCAGAATTAGCCTCAAAAGATCTCAAGATCACGGGCAACAGGTAATTCACTGGTGAATTTACTCAGATGTGCACTGGACTTTTTTCCACTAGTGATCCTTCAATAACAGCAGGTACTTTCCTAGATTACCTAATCTCCTTAAAAACTAATAATGGATATCAGGATTTCTAGATTATACCAATAACCTCATTCCAGGCCTTAAAAGGCTTTCTGCCCTTTAGGGTGTGAAGGCACAAACACATCTCACCAGCAACGCCTGTCAAAACCCACCAGGCTCCCAAAATCCACAGGGCACAGCTACACGGCCACCTCAAGAAAGCAGTGGAAGCCCAAGTTCCCTTAAGCCACTGTATCAGCTGCTGCAATCACACGGCCGGCCTGACCGGGAAACTGAGTCAGCTGAGGCGGGGTGGGGGGACAGGACGGGACACCGACTGCGACCTCAGCCATGGGGTGAAGAGGGAACAGCGCCTCACAGACGCCGCTATCGGCTCCTTTCCCCACTGCCAGGCAGCCCCTCGTCTCCCCACAGCCCGCCACCATCTCCCCTCAGCCCGGACACTACCCTCAGGGTGGCGGGGTGGGGGGGCTGTTCCCGTTCGCCTCAGGCCTCTACAGCTACTCACCCTCCAGGCTCTCGCACTGCACCAGGTTCACGTAGTCGCCTTGCCGGAGTACCCCCGCTTTAAAGCCGCGCACCAGCCCCTCCAGGTACCCGTTATCCACGTTAAAATAGAGCTCCGGGAAACACGACATGGCGGCAGCGACGAGACGGCAGCGCTACCGCCCGCCGCCTCACGTGACTCGCGGCGGGTCACGTGGCCGCGGCCCCTTCCCGACAGCCATTGCGGGCGGGAACGGCCTGAGGCGATGGCGGCCGCCATGAGGCCGTGCCTGCCGTACCCCTGCTCCGGCTGCCCTGCGCCAAGCGGGAGCCTCCCCTTCACTGCACCTAAGCCATCATGAGCGGTACGGGCAGGAGAAGAATACACAAGTAAAGTTCGCAGTGTCGCCTACTGCCGAGACACCACTTCTACTAGTCAGGAAATACCTAGACAGTTAAAGGGCTTTGCCAAGAGCTGATCTGTAAAAAAATAAAATAATTTTGTTTGATGTTGAGGTGCTGCAAAATGTGGGATGTGTCACGGTTATCTTAAGGCAGAATGTTCTTTCATGTAATCCCTTTGTATACTTTCAAGCCTAATCAGGAAGAAAGGAGACCCAGTCAGTGGAACAGGCAGCAGCCAGCTCCCTCATTCAAGAATATCCTGGAACAGGCTTTAAGGACGTAGTAAGTCAAGATGTTTATATATATATATGTGTACATTGTTAACCTGGTGAAATACTCGCGCTCCAGGTATCCTAGAGCTGAACTGTCTTCATTGTAACGCTAAAAATCATGCCTGCTGGTCAAAAATACCCTGCCCAGGTGAAGACCGTTCCCCTGAGCATGAGTAGAAGTTACCTAGAGTTACGTGATTTCTATGGCAATTACTAACCAATCTTAATAGCGGGGCTGTGCTCAGTAAATCACTAACTCTGAACTTCTCTGTGTAAATAATGGCAGGGAAAGTCCAGTGAGGTGTGCTGGATTTGTGGAATAAAATCGAGCACCCGGGCTGGGGCAGCTCTGAATTAAACAATCGATGTTTCTCTGGAGCACGTCACTATCGGCTCGGTGCACACCAAGGAACGAACCCCATTTTGTGTGTAACCTCAGCATAGCCAGAACATCACCTGGGGTACCCCTGCTGTTGAAACACCACCCCTGCTGTTGAAACACCACTTATGTAGCCAGGAAAGGCACATCTGCTTTGATGTAGCTGTGTTCTGGAGTTCTGTGTGGACACTGAGCCCAGCTGTGCACAGCCACCCTCACCCTGCTGCCCCCCGTCCCCCCTGAGAGCCCAGGCAGACACATCACACCGTTCCCACTCTGCAGTGGCTTTTGCAAAGGGCTGCTTTATTGGAGCTGCAGAGGAGGAGGCACACACAGGGGCCAGGAGCTGGCAGCCCCACGGGCGCTAGTTCTTGCCGCAGGGGAAGCTGGTGCTGATTTTCCTGCAGTAGCAAAAGGCGTTGAAGAAGCGGCAGTAGCAGGTGGCACAGGGGTCACAGCAGGGGATCTGGTGGCCCAGGCAGGACTCCAGGAGACGGACACAGCGCCGGGGGGAGCGCTCCTCGCGGCCCTCAGCCTGCAGTTCTGTGGATGATGCCTGCAGGGGAGAGAGGAGGAAGAGGAGGGGAAGGGCTGGTCCTGGACCGCTGTGCCAGCGATAAAGAACTGCGTGGAAGAGAGCCAAGAGTGGCTGCTGAAACCTGGCGTTGCCAGCAGCAGAGGCTTCTGTCATGTTCAACTCGGGGCTCTATTTTCTGTTGGAAATCACTGCTGAGCCCTGGGGACTCTCTGCAGGCATTGCTGCCCCATCCACGGTGTCTCAAGGTCTTTCTGCACACATTTATTTTGAAGCTCAGCCTGGACTTTAGCAAACGGTGCTGTGCCTTCTGCCCAAACAGAGGCACCAGGGGCTGAGCCAGGCAACACAGGGCAGTGCCCTGCAAGCTCCTGCTCTGCAGAGGCTTCGTGGGCTGCACTTGAGGTTAATTAAATGGAGTACAGGAACACAGGCTTGGACCACTCTCCTTTGAGTGTTGGAGCCCCTTGGAGGTCTGGGCAGCCTCAGCTTGTGGTGGACAGATAGTCCTGTCCCAGGCAGCACCGTGCTGGGCTCCAACCCCCCCCAGCCCCAGGGACACAGAGAAGGCTGCTGTGGCCTGAGGCCACCCTGCTCTTACGGTGTCTGTAAGAAAGCTCTGGGAGCCATACCTGTGGTTCCAGCAGGCTGCCTCTCTGTACAAGGTCACCATCAGCTTCTTGGACCCCCAGGGCCATCTGTTCAAACCCCAGCCTTGGGAGAGCTCCTGTGAGATAGAGAGAGGCTGGACAAGGAGGCTGCTGGAGGGTCAGCTCTGATTCTTCTCCCTTTGTTCATGTGCCCTCACAAAAAAAAAAAAGACCCCACTCCCTGTGGGCTGCCAGGCTGCTCTCACTAGCCAGCACCAGGAGAAGCTGTGCTGCTTTAAGGGGATCCCCTAACTCTGTGTGTGGGGTCCCCAGTTAGTTTTGGGGCTGTGGGTTTTGCAGCGAGCAGCTGATGGGGGTCAGTGAAGAGCAGGCGGCCGCAGGACTCACCTGCCGGCTCCGCAGACACCTCCTTGACCTTCCGCTGCAGGCTGGCCTGGCGGGCTCTGTCCAGCCCCTCCAGCCCGCCGCTTGCCTTCTGCAGGTGGCCACAGCTGAGGTCAGCAGTCCTGAGATCCAGGACAGCCTGGATCCCCTGCAGCAGCCCACAGCACAGCAGCAGCACGTTCAGCATGGTCCTGGGGGACAACCTGTGCAGAGGGGCCTGGCCAGCATCAGCCCACCTGCTGGCAGCCGTGCCTGTCCCCTCCGCTGCCATCGCCCCCACCACCCCGACAAGTGCTGTGGTAGCAAGGGGCAGCCTCTGCCAGCACAGCCACCACTCCCAGCTGTTTGTTCCCTTGCACTTGAGAGCCTTTTTTGGGTCCACAGTCACCTGAGAGCGGGAGCCCCCAAAGCTCTCTCACATGCTGTGGGGCTTCCACATATGAGCACATTCGTGATCTCCCCACAGAAAGGGGTGACCAGCAGAGAATGGACTGAGATTTGATCTTTTTTGCAGCAGTTCAGGTTCTGCCCTACACACAGCAGCCACCAGACCACTGAGGTGCAGTGTGTGGCCAAAACATCTGAGACGGCTCCTGCCAGGCTCTGAGCCTGGAAGTGCCACTAGAATCTGAGTATTGGGCAGGGAGATGGACCACAGCACACACGGCTGGGGGGCAGGAGAAGCTGCAGGGTCAGGTTGTGGGCTTTGGGGGCCTGAAGGCTATAAAAAGCAGGTGACCTCTTAGGGAGCAAAAGGAAAGGCGGTATCCCAGTTTCTGCTGTCAGCCAAATCCTGAGAAACCCTGTGCCTGCTGCTTGGGCAGCCTTGGTGTTCCAAACCTGGCTCCAGCAGCCCAATGCTGGCCGCTCCTCATCTCCCCATCTGACAAAACCACCCAGCTCTTTGCTGGGGGAGACCCCTCTGCACTGTGGGCACCCCACAGCCATGGGTGTCCCACCCCGCACGCTCCCAAACCCCTTCCCGTGGTAAGCACTGACCTCTCCGAGCAGAGAGGGGATTGCTGTCCGCTGCTCCCCTGAGCTTCTGGAAGCGCCACTACCGCCCTCTGGCTCAGTGTCCTCCTCCCCACATGGTTACTGGGATTTATATCGGCTTTTTATTAATTAAGTGCTGCAGCCACATGACTTCACTAACTGCCAGGTAGGTGGGAGTCTCTGGCAAACGGGCTTTGTCTGGGTGGAGAGGCAGCCAGTGGGGTGATGCATGGGAGGGGGGACTCCTGCTTTGTGCCTTGCACAGCTGCAGGAAGGAACAGATCCCTGTTAGCTCCAAACTCCCAGGTTTCTTGGAAGCGATCCCCACTGTCCTTGCAGCCCACTTCCCTTTCCAGCACCAAGGCTGCAGCCTGAGGACATCTCCTAGTTCCCAAATACAGAAATAACACGGCTACAGTCTCCTCAACAAAACCATGCCAAGCTTGACTGTTTTTCAAAGGGAATGTTGCCCATCTGTATGTCCTGGCAAGCATCCACTCATAGTGCAGAGCCTCCAGAAGTCCTCCAGCTCCTGACCACAGACCATCTGCAGATTCTCCAGGCTTCCACCTGTACTAACTGCATCTCTCACTCATCTTACTTGGAAAACCCTCGTCTCCCCAGAGCCAGGCTACTTTGGGGAGTTCTTATGGCCTTGAGTGGCTTCAGCCCTGCAAGGAATTGGGGGAATAAGACATAATAGGAAGGGTTCAGGAGGCTCTGACATTACCCAGCAGGGAAGGCTGACAGCCCAGACTCTGCCCTCACCAGGCTGTTCCTACACCAGGAGGATCCCCCAGGCCTCCCAGCAGATCCCCAGCAGAGCATGAGCCACTGTTCCTGGCTGCAGCACCACCTGCCCTTGGCAGGTTTCTTCTGCTCCTACGTCCTCTGTCCCAGCATGATCTGACTCCTGCTGCGTTTAAGAGACAAGCTGAGCAGGCACAGGACCAGTGATTTGCTCACCTGCCCTGTGTTATTTTCTCCAGATGCGAGTGGCAGCTGGAAACACTCACCACCCATCTGTGTCCCCCAGATGCACAACACCCAGTCAGGATCCCCTTCCACAGCACCTGGATGCCTCCTGCACCCCACATGCCTGGACAGACTTGTCTTGGGTGAGAGACAGGTTTGGCAGCCCTTCCACTCCCAAGGCCGGTGGGTGCCGAGTGTCCCATCCAGCTCCTCCGTTCCTCAGCCCTGGGGACTCCGGGCCGCAGTCGGCGCTGCCCCAGTCCCCGCTTGCCACCAGCCCCCGCTCGGAGCCCTCAGCGCGGCTCATTAGGGGCTGTTTGCAGCCGCGGGCCAGGACTTCTGGGAAGGCATTAGCGGGAATGAGGGCGGCCGCGCTGAGAGCTTTTTAATCTGCAGGAGCAACATCTGCTTTGTGCGCATCCCGATGGCCAGTAACGAGCTAAATGAGGCGGCCGGCCGCTCGCCGGGCCGCTTCCAGGAAAAGACGGCTTAAAGCGAGGGGGAAAGGGGGGGGCCAGGGCTGCGCTCCTGCCTCAATGGTTCAGGCTCCAGCTAGGGTAGGAGCGGGTGATGGAGTGGGTCAGTGGCACAGCAGAGATGCCCGTGAGCGGGCATCCCGGGCAGGAGCCCACATCGGCGGGACCCCGCGGAGACAAGCCCGGGCTGAGGGCTCTCCCTCTCCTCCTGGAAGCATCCAGGCAGGCGGGAAGTCATTTAACTCATCACCAACCCTCGTTACTGCTAAGGCCATCCGAGTCCCCGCTACCCCAAAGAGGCAGTAAGGAGCCGGGCCGCGGGAGCTGCCTGTCGGGAGGTGCGATGAGCATCGCCCCGGCCTCAGCCCCGCCGCGCCGGGCCCTTTAAGGCGCGATCCCGGAGCTGCCCTGACGTCAGCGGGGCGGGCGCGCTCGGGCACCGCAGCCCCGGCGGTCGCAGCTCCGCGCCCCGGTGAGTGCGGCTCCGCTGGGGCGCACCGGGTGACAGGGGCTGGGGTGGGTATCGGGGTGCCCGGGGCGCTGGAGGGGGAGCATGGGGGAGCCCAGGGTGTTTAGGTCTGGAGGTGAGGGCTTGGTGGTTGCACGGATGTTGGGGATTGGAGATGGGGATACGGGAGTGACAGGGGTGCTGGAGACCTGAAGGTTGGCGTTATGGGGGTGACCCGGAGAGCTGGGGACTGGAGATGGAGGTATGGGGGTGCCCAGAGGTGCTGGGTAGTGGAGGTGAGCATATTGGGGTAGCCAGGATGCCAAATACATGGAGGTTGATATTATTGGGGTGCCCGGGATGCTGGGGTCTGGGAGTATGGGGTGACAGGAGTGACAGGGGTCCTGGCGATTTGGAGGTAGGGGTATGGAGTGCTCAGGCTGTTGGGAACCAGGAGAGAAGGGGTATGGAGTTGCTCAGGGTGATGAGGGACTGGAGGCAGGAGTATTGGGGTGTCCAGAGTGCTGCAGTTCTGGACACCTGGAGGAGAGGGTATGAGGATATCCTGGGGTTCTGGGAAGTAGAGGGATGTATCCAGATGCCCAGGATGCTGGAAACTGAAAGGAAGGTGTTGGAGTGCTTAAGATGCTGGGAGCCTGGATGTGGGGATTATGGGGTGCCCTAGGATACTCAGGAGATGGAAGATGGAAGTATGGAGATCTCCAAAGTACTAGGAACTGGAGACAGGGATACAGAGAGGGGTCTAGGTCCTGGGACAGGGACTGTGAGGTGGAGTGTCAGGGGTGCCCAGGCTGCTGTCCTGGCATTGCTGATGTCAGTGGTGCTAGGGGACCTGGTATTCAGGAGCAGCCTGTCCCTCACCCCAGGGCGCTCAGCATCTCCTCTGTCACACAGCGCCTGATGCCCGTCCCCACCTGACGACATCGCCATGGCCGGGGCACAGGGCTGCGGCGAGGGCAAGATCGCGGGGCTCTACGACCTGGAGCGCACGCTGGGCAAGGGCCACTTTGCAGTGGTGAAGCTGGCCCGGCACGTCTTCACCGGGCAGCGCGTGGCTGTGAAGGTGATTGACAAGAGCAAGCTGGCGGGGGAGGCGGCGGGGCAGCTGCTGCAGGAGGTGCGCTGCATGAAGCTGGTGCAGCACCCCAACGTGGTGCGCCTCTACGAGGTCATCGACACCCACGCCAAGCTCTACCTCATCCTGGAGCTGGGCGATGGTGGGGACATGTTTGACCACATCATGCGGCACGAAGGCGGCCTGGCCGAGCCGCGGGCCAAGCACTACTTTGCCCAGATTGTCCATGCCATCTCCTATTGCCACAAGCTCCACGTGGTGCACCGTGACCTCAAGCCCGAGAACGTGGTCTTCTTCCAGGAGCAAGGGGTGGTCAAACTCACTGACTTTGGCTTCAGCAACCGCTTCCAGCCCGGCAAGATGCTCACCACGAGCTGCGGCTCCCTGGCCTACTCGGCGCCGGAGATCCTGCTAGGGGATGAGTACGATGCCCCGGCTGTTGGTAAGGGCTGTGGGGTGCCCTGGGGACCTGCCTCCCTCCTGTCCCATGCTTGGAGCATGGTCCTGCCAGCTGGGTACCACCTCCCGTTTGGCCCCTTACACTAGGAGCACACGGTGGCACTGCTGTCCCTGCAAGCAGCAAGCCTGTCCCTTGGGTGCTCGGCCGCCCAGCCCTGCCCTGGCACAGCAGAGACCATCCTGGCATCCAAAGAGATCCCATAGAGTGATGGAGAGGGGAAAAAGCACAAGCAGGCTGTGAGCCTGGCGTGGCAGCCGCCAGGAGAAGCAGTGTGAGGATACAGCTGCCAGCAATCTGGCGCTGGTGGTTATTTGGCAGGGTGAGGCCGGAAGGAAATCTGCTCGGGATGCTGCTGTTTGGGTGGAGGAGCTCCGAAAGTTTCCTTTGCTCCATCCCCGCCCTGAAAACCACTTCCTCCCCATGGCTTCCAGTGCTCCTCCTCCCCTAGCCAGGGTGCAGGGGTCTGGAGAAACTGTCCCAGGGCACAGGGAGTTGGACTGGGGGCTCCAAAAGGCTCTGCTGTGACAGAGGGGATGTGGGAGGGAAGCAGGATCCGAGCTGGCTGGCTGGCTGGAATTAGGGCAGGAGGATTTAGCAAAGCAAAACATGAGCCCTTAAAGGCAAAAGCTCAGCGTTGGCTCAGGGAAAGGCGGATCCCGAGTTGAGAACAGGGATAGCTTATGGAGGCGGTAGAAAAATAAGCTGGTGGCGCTGCAAAGGGAAATGAAGGGAGAAAACCGACGCAGATGAGAAATTTTCAAACACTTGACTTAAGCAGCTGAAGGTATTAACAGAGCGCCCCAGGGCGTGCTCAGCATCCTAAACCCGCACATCTGCAGGAATTTATGTTCTGGGCAGGAGGAGCCAGTGAAGATGCTGCTGGCTCCATCCCTGTCCCCAGGATAGGGCAGTGATCCTGCTCCAGCTGATTGCCATGCAGCTGGAGAGCCCAGATCAGTGCTGTGCCTGTCTCTGATTGCTGTAGTGTCTCCTAAAGCACAGCCCAGTGCCAGGATGGTTGTGGTGGGGTTTGAGAATCAGGAAGCTGAGGAAAGACATGAAACAGTGCCGTGGGTGGGTGTGTGACTGGGGGGAGCAGAGAGGGGGGCAGAGCTTAGGGCTGGCCTTCCTGTCCCTGCCTGGACAAGGTGATAACACCCCAACTGCTTTGGTGATGTCCCTTGAGACCTGGTTGGTTGTGGGGATGGGAAGGTCGTTCCCTGCCTTGGTGGGAGTATGGTCCCCCTGTCCACGGGGCAAGATTTGGGAGCTGTTACCTCCAAGGAAGCACTGGTCTCTGCTGGAGCAGCCCCTCCCAGAGTCCCTGGGGTGGGGAATCTCCTGGGCTGTGGTGAGTGCAACCTGAACTGCTGCTGCTGCCTCTTGCAGACATCTGGAGCCTGGGAGTAATCCTCTACATGCTGGTGTGCGGCCACCCCCCCTTCCAGGAGGCCAACGACAGCGAAACGCTCACCATGATCATGGACTGCCGCTACACCGTGCCCCCACACGTCTCGGCACAGTGCGCTGAGTGAGCACCACCCCTCACTGTACCCCCAGACCCCAACTTGCTCTCCCCGGGGTGGGTGTCCCAGCCCTGGCAGATGGCTGGGAGCAGAGTGGGAAGAGTGGGCAAAGCTGCTTGCCTTGGGGTTCACACAGTGCTGCAGGGTTGCAGCGTCACTCCTTTCCGCCAGTCTCATCTCCAGGATGCTGCAGCGGGACCCGAAGAAACGAGCATCCCTGGAGCAGATCGAGGGCCACACGTGGCTGCAGGGGGTGGACCCGTCCCCTGCCAGCCGCTCCCTGCTGCCCCTCACCTCCCACAAGCGCGTGTCTGAGGAGGAGCACGAGATCATCCTCCAGGCCATGATGTGCGGGAACATTGCGGATCGGGACACCATCCAGGAGTGAGTGACGGGATGCGGGGCTGGGAGCCCCAGTGAAGGGCTCTGGGGGTCCCTCCAAGCGTGTCCCTTGTGTGCTGATGCACCTCCCTCGGTCCCACACAGAGCGCTGGAAGCCGACCGCTACAACCACATCACGGCCACGTATTTCCTGCTGGCAGAGAGGATGCTGCGGGAGAAGCAGGAGAAGCAGGGCCACCGCCTCAATCTTGTTTACAACCTGGCCAAGGAAGTACAGAGCAGGTGAGCCCCCCTGCTGCCCCCTGTCCTGTGGACCCCTCCCCACCATCCTGGGTCCCCAGTGCAGAGTCTTGGCCGGTTCCCTGTCCTTTTCCTTGTCACAGCCCTTGTGATGCCCAGGTGGGTACTGACACCTCTCTCCCCTTCCGCAGGCCCAACTTGTCAGACACATTTGGCTCTGTGGGCAGCGCCGGCAGCCTCCTGCCCTTCACCGAGACCGGCGGCCTCACCGGGGGCTCGCGGCTGCCCCCAGGAGGGGACATTGGCGGCCGGCAGCCCGCCGGGACCCTGCTGAAGGTCCCTGCCGTTGACACCACCATCACCAAGAGCACCCCGGCCCTGCAGCAGATCTGTGAGGAGGAAGAGGAGGACGAGGAGGAGGAGGAGAGGCCCAGCGCGATGGAGAGGAAGAGCAGCTCTCTGAACCAGGAGCAGATGCGAGCCTTCCTGCGCGCCCACCGCCCGCCCGGCCGCGGGGAGGTCTGGGGGCCGGGGGTGGAGCTGGGGGGCCGGGGCGGGCGCTCAGGGGCGGCCTGGGCTGGGAAGGGAGTCAGCGGGGGCCGGGCTCCCCCGGTGCCGCGGGGAAACGGAGCTG
Organism: Cettia cetti; assembly: GCA_013401135.1. Taxonomy (NCBI): domain Eukaryota; kingdom Metazoa; phylum Chordata; class Aves; order Passeriformes; family Sylviidae; genus Cettia; species Cettia cetti. Next base: position 1,760 of record VZUI01035792.1, on the reverse strand, counting down.
AGCCGCCAAGGAGGGAGGAGGACACAGAGCCTGGGGGCTCATCAGCAGAGTTCCCCAAGGAAAGGGGAGCCGTCCTGTCACCCCAGAGCAGCTCGGCTGGAGTGCCCCAGGTACTGGGGACAGAGTCAACTCCTGCCACCCTCCCAAGTCCTGCAGACACGTCCCCAGGGCAGGCGGGACAGATCAGCCCGGCCCAGCAGTCGGTGGAAAGTTCAGGCCCTGAAGGGGGCGCAGAGAGTGTGATCAAGCTGGACCCGGGCAAGAGCAAGGGAGGCAGCCTGCGGGACAGGCTCCTGCAGTTCCCGCTCTGCGAGAAAGCCCTGGCCTTCAAACTCCGGCCGGGCTCCAAGGAGAGCCTCCTCTCACTGGGGCAGTTCAACTGCTGCCATGTCATTTAAGGCCCCGGGACTGGCCCGACTGTGGGGTCCGGGAGGGCGCCCACTCCCCGACCTTTGGTCTGTGGTGGCTGCGGGCCTAGCAGGTGGCACAGTGCCCTGCTTTGTCACCCGTGCCACCATCCCTGGAACCGCTGTGACAGACCATCCCCCAGACAGGCCTGCCCAGGGTGAAGCAGACTGGGGTCCATCCCCGCACTGGCCAGTGTGTCCCAAAACCTCTGGGACAGCTCCATGACCCTGCTGGGATGGGATGGACCATGACACTTTTTTAACTACTAGAAATAATTTTTTAAATAGTCTATTTTAATGTAATTAAATAGAGATTGCTATATTCCCCCCTGACCCCCCCAGTGCCCCAGCCCCACAGTGTGCATGGCCAGGGGCTGGGCTGTCCTGCCTGCAGCCCCCCCTGCCATCCCCAGCCGGGGCCAGGCACAGCCTGGCCCGTGACCCCAGGCCGTCCCCTAGGCCCTCCCTGCAAATAAGCTTCCTATTTATTATCTCTTTGTTTTCTTGCTGGCAAGAAATGAATGACGACGGAGGCACGGGCCAGAGCTCGGCCTGAGCCGTGGCGCATGAGCGTGGAAGGATCGGAGCCACTGGGAAGCAAAGTTTGTCAGGACAATAAAATAAGCTCGTGGGTTGATGTGGGTGCAGTGTCGTTGCAAAAACATCACTGTCCCCTCAGGGGGCCAGGGATGGCTTCGCTGGCACCAGGGGTGGCTTTAAGGGAGCATCTGCCTGAGCTGAGTTGGGCAGGGGCCCAGAATGGAGCTCAGGGCAGCTACAGATGGGAGTAAGGACAAGGATGATGAACACCCAAAGGTGAGAGAAGGCCTGGGCATGCCAGAAAGCAGGTGAAGGGTGCTGCACGTCCCCATGAGTAACACACACACAGCCTCAGGGTGCCCCCAATAGTTTTCCCCACTCTCAGCCTGGAGCCACCCCTGAGGCCCCAATTTCAAACCCAGCCCAAACTTCCTTCCCTCCAGCTCTGCTGTTCCTTTTCTATCCATCCATCCTATCCTCCCTCCCTGATAACTCCCTCGTCTGCCCTCATCATCCAGCATGATATCTGAGTACTGGGTGGTTGGAAGAATGGAGCAATGCTGTGTGGGTTTCAGGTGGGATGGAGCCAGCTCTGAACAGCTTGGGGAGTTGGTGATAAGAAAAGAAGAGGGGGTGCCCTGAGGACCCTGCTGCCCCCACACGGCCCCAGAAGCAGGAGGGGATGCTGCTCCTGCCCACAGGTTCCCTTTCTTTATCTTAAAGGATAAAACATCCACCTGAACAGGGGCTTGAACCCTGGACCCTCAGATTAAAAGTCTGATGCTCTCCCAACTGAGCTATCCAGGCTCACAT
>VZUI01035785.1:0-91993 GCA_013401135.1 Cettia cetti | reverse complement strand
TGTCTATCTATCTATCTATCTATCTATCTATCTATCTATCTATCTATCTATCTATCTATCTATCTATCTATCTATCCATCATCTGTCTATATGTATGTATATAGGATGGCACCAAACACCTCAGCTTCAGTTTTCATTGTAAAGAGAGTGATGAATTCGAAGACAAAATCATGCATGTACCAACCATTCATTATGGCTGACATGCTGGTTTTCTGCGGAGGAGAGGTATAGCAGTACCAACAAATAAAAATCTATAGGCGTGGACAATTTCTTTTTAGTTTGTTCAGTTTAGGAGCAAAGTCACATGCAGTTGTCATCATGTGTAGACTGTCAAGGGTTATATACTCTTCTGAATACTAGAACTGCAGAAGCCTAGTCCCTTTTAGAAATGAAGCTATCACAAGTATAATTCAAAAAACCCAGCAATGTAATACCCTAATCTGAAAGATATTTCCTGATTGAGAAAGAACTTAAATATTCTTCAAGGACTCAATTGTACTTGAATATCATTTCAGAGACCACCATGTGCACCATCTGTGTGGTTCACGGAACACAGCAGCCTTTCTTTTTCTTGTGAAGGTTGCAGTCTTGAGTAAAGGGGAAAATAACAGGAAAAAGAGATGTCTCCATTCAATAAGTAATTCAGTTAATCAGTGTGCAAAATCACTGGCATGACATGAGTTAGCACACAGAAATGACAGTGTGCAGAGAAGCAGAATAGAGTTAGCAGAGACTGAATGATCACAGAGGCATGTGACTCATTATGGTCAGAATGAAAGCAGTAATTAGAAGGATTTTAATTAAAACATCAAGGTCTTCAGGTCACAGAAACAGTAATTTTCTACAGTTTTCAGTTCCCAAGAATCAAGTTTAATGTTAACCCTGTGCCTGCATTACTTGGTGGGAATATTGTAGTTCCCTAATTAGACTTGAAAGAGTAGGTAACAGAAGAGTAACATCCCTGGAATAGTAGCCAAAAGTGGCTATCAGGTGAAGGGCGAAAGGACACAGGATATATGTATTTCCACAGAAGAGTGTGGCAGTCCCAGCTTGTGGTCTTTGTCCCCCGTGTCGGAAGCTTTGAGCTTGACCTGCCTCTCTCTGCTCCTGTCAGCTATCAGACAGGTTCTGGGGCTGCTTAGCTGCTTCTGAAATCATAGAGCTACAGAATGGTTTGGGTTTGAAGGGACCTTAAAGATAACCTACTCTCAAGCCCCTTGACATGGGCAGGGACACTGTTGCTTGACTCCAGTCAGAAGGTAGAAAAGAATCAGAAGGTTTTGTCTAATTTTTAGTACCTTGTAAAAGGTGTTCTGATACACAGAACATAACATGATTGGTAAAAGAGAACAACACCTCTTTAGTCTCATTGGGGGAACTAGAGAAACACAAACACACAGCTGCACAGCTTTGTTTTGAGAAAGAAAGGTTATTTACAAAAATTGCCCTTGAAGAAAGCCTCTCCTGAGAAATCTTCCATTGGGAAGAAATCAGCCACTAGCAGGCTAAAAACCTTTCAGACTCAGAAATATCAGGCCCACAGGACACCTCCCACTAGATCAGGTTGCTCAAAGCCCCACCCAACCTGGACTTGAATGCTTCCTGTGATGGGGCATTCACAATATCCCCGGGCAGCCTGTTCCTGTGCCTCAACGCCCTCAGTCAAAAATCTAAATCTAATTTCTTTCAGTTTAAAGCCGTAATGACCACAGCAGATTACAGCCTGACATCTTAAGGTAAACTGCCATCAATTTCAGTTTTCTGTAATGTGTCAGATTGTCTTTTGTGGCAATTCAAAAGCAGCTGCCTGAGCAATGTACCTGTACCCATGGTTTAGTGCTAAGTGGCAGCATGATGTGGGTTGCACATGTCCTGCCATGGAACTTCTTGCCTTCTTTAGGAGCATTGATACGTGATGCCTAAAAAACCCACAACCCACAACACCACCTAAGAGCATTGATTTGCTGCATCACTTTTTATGAAATATTTAGTAGTTGATAATGCAGTGTGGTATCTCAGTAATCTCAACTCTCTGTGACAGACATAAGAATTGATATTTTATCAGCTACAAGCTGACAGGAGGCTAAAATATTGCTACTGGTTACTGCTATTAATTTTGCCTCACACAAAGTTGTTTCTGTAAGCTCTAGTATATATTTCTGTGAAAAGGACATTATTTACTGCATATGATAGTATCATGCAATTTAAAAGAATTATGATTTTTAGAAGCAATAAGGATTCCAGTAAGGTTTTACAAAATAATTTAATACCAAATAAAAAATCACATTTATTTGCATTGACTATGTGATATATTTAAAACAACTCATAAGACTTCCTTTTACTTACACTCCTAATAAACCATATAGATAAATATTCTCCTTTTGTCTTTAAGATATGATGGGGTTTGTAGAATTCAATTACTTCTAAAGTATAACAATAAACAAATTCCACATAAGCATATAGCACAAAAACCAGCAGAATCATAAATGAAAATGTCAGCCAATTCATAATGAATTTCCTATTAAAATGTATTTTCTCTTACTCCTCAAGAATACATACAGGAAATTAATATATACGTATCTGTATATTTCACAAAAAAAATTTTGAAGACATTTAGTAAAACAATCAAATCTACTAAAACATAAGGACCTGTTAATAACATATGTAAAAGAAAACAGGGAGCAGAATGTAATTGTATGTTTGTTTAATTGTATTGTTGAATCACTACTTAAGATCAGTGAATCGTTCCAAACCAGAAGATCTATACTGACCTGGAAATTAGTAGTTGATGTGTGAAAAGGTATATGGTAATCTTATTTTCTGTTGAGGCCATAATCTGATATATTTAAATTATTATCTTTGGAAGAGTATTTAAAAGCAAAGTCTATAAGCCAAGACTGAGAAGAAATTACAGGCAAGTTTATTCTTGTACCATTATTTTCTACTCCTAATGTTTTAGCTCACTTCTTTAGTTCCTGATTTTCCTTTCCTTCTATCCCTTTTACATCTTTTATTATTTTTCATCTCATAACATTCTAAGAGACATCTTTTGGTCAGATGTTCTAATATTTACTTACCTTATGATTTCTATCCTTTTTTTTTTCTGGTAGTGGGAACAAAATCTTGAAAAAAATTAGTCCTGAAGACTGTAATTATTTATGAACTACACAAATCTTTGTGTCTTCACCCTGCCTATAATCAAAAGCAAAAATAAATTAAATGGAGAAAAGAGCATAATTTCTTCATAGACCTGCTGTCGGTGTAATTTATGCTATTCAGTATGTTATTGGGTAACGCGTGTCTTCTATTTCTTTAAATTCCTTTAATTACTGAGGTTAGTTAAAGGACATGAAAGAAATATAAGACATCAAATTAACCTTTCAAAATTACTTTGTCTCAATAGCTTGTGTTTTAATCAGTTTTTGGGCTTCTGGGGAAAAAAAAAAAAGGAAAAACCCTTCAACCAACCAAAAGAAAGAAAAGCGGTCAGAAATAAATTGCGGACAGCTTGCATCCGTTCAGAATAATTTTGAAAATAGCTAGAAATTTTCTTTTCTCTTGTGATGAGAAAGAAATTATTTTTCATGTTACCTGAGAAGTGATACTTGGAATGTGTTAAATAGAAAACTGAAGGTGAAAAATTCTGTTTCCGGAGGTTTCTAAATTAGCAGCAAAGTATGAGATGGCCTGACTGGCAAATCGAAGACTATTGATCAGATCAGAGGAAAGAAAAAAAAGAAAAAGTGAAGACACTTCAAATTGCAGCCAGAAAACTTGTTTGCTTTAAAATTCATTACTAGATGGGATTATATTTTTCCTCTTACCTATGAAAGGACCACAAAAGCAAGCTAGTCCTCTTAGATGTAGATAAATTATTGTACCAAAGCAATTGTAAATTATTGTGCAGTATATTATAACTATAACTATCATGTTACGAATCACAATGTAAGACAGAAGAGCTTGAATTATCTTTACATGATTGGTTGAGGGAAGGGAAGAATTTCAGTGGCAGCTCAGGGACACAGTGCACCTGGGCTTGGACACAGGCTCACTTAGCAAACAGCTTTTGCCCCAGACACGTGTGTTTCTGCCTCTGCCAGTTCTCACATCCATAACCCAGGACAAAGTGTTTGCTTCCTAATTAAGTTTTTGAAAAGTCAGGTAGCCAAATCAAACAGCTGACAGACAATTTTCAGTAGAACAAATAAATCAATAAGCCACATGGCAGAAGAAAAAAATCAATGAAGAAACAGTTTGATAAATACAACTGAACCTTTAAATATTTCTTATGAAGCTAAACAAGACTCAGATAAATTCTCCACGTCCTAACCATTACATTGGAATATAAACCTCAAATTTAAGATATATCTTAAAAGGAAAATTGTCTCGATGTTTTTACCATATCAAATTTCATCTGTTTTCTAAAATGAAAAAATATAGAAATATTGCCTTTAATTTTTCTATTAGATTTCTATCCTTCGCAAATTTTGCCAAAATTCTTTAAGACACCAAATTACTGTGAATCATAATTATAATGGACATAAACTGCTGGCTTGCACTGATGAAAAAATTATAAGACTATATTAAAAGGCTGGTAAAAGGGTTTCAAATATAATATGCGTTTAGCTATTTTAAGAATAGGTTGTTTAGCTTTACTTTTGCTGAATGGTACCTTTAAAAAGATTTTTTCCTTCCTCTGAAAAGTTGATGGAAAAAGAAATCTCTCTCTTCTTTACACTTTGATTTGGTTATTTATATCTGTTTCCTGAACTGGAACTAATTTTCAACCTCTTATGGCTAAACCCTACCCTGTACAGCTCTTGACATTGGTGGGATTGCACAAAGAAAGGCTGAAAGACTGAGAAGCACTTGCTTCTTTGACTTGCCTGTTATTAGAATGACCAGTTTTGTTGACAGTATAGGGCAGCAAAGAGTCAAAGAGTTTATTTTCCTTTGGAATAATTGGGAAGACAAAACCTCTTAAGCTTTGTATTCACTTGTATTCATTTCATTAAGTATAGGGCAGCAAAGAGTCAAAGAGTTTATTTTCCTTTGGAATGATTGGGAAGCCAAAACCTCTTAAGCTTTGTATTCACTTGTATTCATTTCACTAATGTCCCTCAGAGAGGCAACATCTTTTCAACATAATGTTTTACTAAATTAAGCAGTAATAGGAGAAATGCTATCTCTCAGTCTGTTATCAGTCAGAAACAGATGGGAAAAATGTGGCTGTGATACAGAATGCATTAAGCTGTGGATTTTTGTTTTGGTTTTTTTTTAGCATGTTGTCCCTCCGTTTTGTCCCGTTGATTTGATTGTTCCATCTGCTATTTATGTCCTATCCATCAGAGTAAAAGCTTTTAGGGACACAGACTTTCTCATCAGTTATATTCATGCAGTATTTAACACAATGAGAGCAAGACATGTTTTTAAGCATTAACAAAGTAAAAATGACTGGCAAATACAGATAATACTAATACTAATACTAATAATACTAATACTGGTAAACACTAGCTTCTTGGTCTTGGTTTGAAGAGGCCTTATTTATAGTTGACAAGATGAGATCAGATGGGATTTCTGGAAAGATGTTGCATCTTTCTTATTGAAACTACAGAGGGGAAATAGCAACAGTAAGAGCTACTCAGTCTCAGTTAGACACTAGAAAGAGTGCAGTAGGCAACAAGGACAGACTTCAACCTTACCAGATTGTGCTTCTAGGGAGCAGCCAGAGATGGTGTCACTGAGAAAGTCACTAACATTCAATATAAAACACTGAGGGACTGAGAGCAAGGTCTGACCTTCAAGAATACAGATGGCAGAAAGAGTATGAAAGCCCCTAACTTCGATTTTCTCCAACTGAAGCCTGCACATCTAGTTAAAAAATAGAATTTCTATTGTCCCTTTAACCAAATAAAACTGATCTCAGAAATTCTTAGGTCCTTGTGGAGAAAGTTAAGTACCTCTAAATCTAGCTTTATGAGCCTAATGGAAAATATATAAAATTTGTAAAAATATGAATCTGTTACTAAGACTATGTGAAATGTATAAATAATAAAGTTAAAATATTATTGGATGAATTTCTTGCAGAGAAAATCACAGAGAACTAGTCAATTCTTCACTCTGTCTTGCATCTTAAATATCATCAAGACTATAGCTTGCACTTGGTTTAAGAAATACAAGCTCGTTCATGTGCACTCTGGCTCTGAAATAGTCTAAGAATGAACAGAGGAACCATTGTTTTCCTCTTAAAACATAAGTACTACTACTAATAAAAATATTTTAACAAGACAAGAACCTGTATGATATTGTTGTTAAAATAACCCATCTTCTCTTTGCTTGAAAACTCTGAAAGATAGTCCTTTTTCTTCAACCCTGTGTAGAAGGTCATATTAATTTGTACAATTTGATGTCACAGTCTGCTGATTAATATTAATTTTATATGGCTAGGGGAAAAAAACATTTTAGTCTGTGTAGTCAAGATAAAAATCTCCTCACTTTTTATTAAATGTCCTGCAATTTGTGCTCATGCTGCTTTATGCTGTGGAAGAGCATACTGCTTTACCATGGTCCTTTCCTCACCATGTGTCCCCAAATTTCCATTCCCATTTTATGCACATGCCACCTTTGCAGCAAATTGGAGAGGAAGGAAGCTGTGAATTGAAAAGCACTTTGACAAAAGAATAGCAGGGCTGCTGAGCAAATGCATGGATTGTGTTGACAGCCATTTGTAGCAATGGCTATGAACAAAGGGGAAATACAGATTAGCCTTCTTCAGATGCCGATGTGGATATTGTCCTGGACTTTGAAAGATTCAGTACTTTTTGCACTCCTGTGGTCCAGATGGACCAGATCAGCAGCATCCTGAAAGAGGTTGAGGAGGTGTTTGGAGCTATGGTGCTGTCCTCCCAGCTGCCCAGGGTCCCCCGACCAAGCAAACATGTAGCAGTGTATAGTGCTTCATGATTTAGTAAAGGACAAAGTCAAGGGGCATGTATTGCACTGAAGAAATCTGCATTAAAAGGTGCTTATTTATCCCATCCTGATGTTTGATCAAAACAATACTAAACACTGACTCAAAATGTGTCTCAGTCTAATGTTACTGTAATGTTCAGGTCAGAGTAAGTTTTGGCAGTCACATAAGTAAGCCAAATGAGATTGGAGGCGTGAACAAAGAGAAGGATGACTTTAGCTTTTGAACAAAGCCAGCACCAGCATAATTGCTGACCTTCACAGAGGACAAAATGTGTAACTACAGATGAATATTTATCTGCATTTAACAGTAGAATAGTTTTAACAGTCCAAAAAGTAGCCTGTAGCCATTTATGCATATTGAAATAGGTGTCTTTAACCTGTCAGCATGATTGTGAAATCTCTGTAGCTGACCAGATAAAAGACTGAAATATTGAAGGTTTCTTCTGTTTCTGTGAGCTTGCCATTTTTTCCGAACACTTACCTTGTTCCACAATCTCTACCTTCCCCTCACAAAAGAAGCTGTAGCAAGCTGCTGCACTGAAATAGAAGTTTGGATGGTGGATCTGAAGCTAAGTTCATGAGCAACAGAGTATAAAGGCACAAAGTTAAGTTAGTGTCATTGTTTCTGACAAAATTTCTCTCTCAGACCTAGGGTTTTCAGCATGAAATCAAAATTGCATTGAAGAAATAATACTGTCTATGTTTGGATTATACTCATTCCATTCTTTTACCAATTTTTACCCTTGAAGAGCAGAGGTCCAAAAATCAGTTGATCTCAAATCAGAATTTCGCTCTGCTTTTCTTGCTGTAGTTATTTAGGCATACGATAAAGTCTTAGCTGCGCAACAGAAAAATAGATTCTTTGGAATGTGTCAGGCTATTGTCTGAAATCAATGTTAATTTTGACATTTTTGCACTCCTTCAAGTGACTATTTTTTAGTTAGGCTCTTTATTGTTTTGGCATAATCAATACCTGTTCATGTTTTTCATTTTAGTAATAGGATGCTAATGGGATATTAAATGTTCTAGAAACTACATGACAAAGCCATCTATAATACCCATAGTAGAAAATATTTAAAATTAGTTTGAGTTTCTGACCACCAAATACTTCCTTATTTGCATTTTCAGCACAGGAATTTAGAATAGATTATGCTTTGGGCAGTGAAACCTGTAGCTCTGATTCTCATACCTAGATTGAGATAAGTCTCTCTGATTGTTGAAAACTCATATTTGCTTGTTGGAACGATGAAAGAAGTTAATATTGTTGTGACTCAAAAAAAAATAAAACTGTAGAAACACTCAACATATTTCATGATCAAGATTAGATTACAATTTCAATATTGTCTTTAAAATGTATGACATTCATATATAGTATAAATGAGAATGATTTGCCTGTTTAATAGACAAGAAAATGTGTGCTTTATTACTAATTTTTCATGCTCTGTGATCTTTCAGAGCTGCAATTGCATCTACCTTTGACTGATTAGTTCACTTGTTTCTACTGCACCTCTCACACAGGATTGGATAATGAGCAATAGTACAGGCTTTGTAATCCTACATTGAAAGGGAAGATTAGAAATGATAGTGCTCGTATCAGAGATCTAAAAGTAACTTTGAAGACAAGATATTTCAGTTTAAAAAGGTGTTTTGTTTGATGTAGAATTTTATTCATTGTATTCAGGTTAAACCCCCCAAACCTATGGCTTATATTAATTTCAACTATTAAAGCTGGTGAAGCTTTCAGGGCCTAGCCTTTAATCACTTTACATCTTCCCAGTTTGAAGAGCTCTTAAATTGAACATGAGTTACATTTCCTCACTTAATACTCTTCTAACACCTAATAAGAATAGAATAAGGCCCTATTAATTTGATATTTCACATGTACCTGAAACTCATAAAATGCTAATTAATTCAAAGGTTTTATTTTTTAGCCTGTATAAAACTTATAATCCTTTGATGATTATAGCTCCATGACTTAATTTTTTTTACCTGCAAGGTATAGGTTATATTATAAGGAAAATAGAAATGCACAGTTCCAGGTTCAGAGCCTCAAAGCAAAACTTAATTAAAGTCAAACGGAGTCTTGTAAAGAAAATATGTCAAGGAAAGCAAAAGAAAAAACTATGTTATTTCTTAATTATTCTCTGAGGTTATACTTCAATTGTTTCTCTTCACTGCTAAGCACTGTTACTCAGAGTGAGTACTGGCGTGCTGTAAATGAGCCAGAAGCAGCACACTTTAGGTTGTAAGTGAGGTTTGTTTTTCGTATTTACCATCATCACCTTGATAGGGAAACCTCTCTGAGTGAGAAAAGGGTTGCATGTGAGTGCGTGTAGGAACACGTGTGCCAACAGAGGAGCAGAGCACAGCAGCAAGCTGGCTGCTGGAGGCAGGTGAGTCCCTTGGTCCGTGTGCCTGCCGCTGCTGGTGGCCGTGGGCAGGCTGGCGGTCACACGGTGCCACGGTGCTACAGGCTCAGCAGTCACGAGGAAGGGCACTGTGCTGCCTCTCCACATGCTCTGCCCGTGCAAAAGGCAAGCATTTAGGTCATGAGTTCAGCCGTACTTTGACATTATATATCCGTCTCCCTCAATGAAGACCTTCACAATTCATGGAACTCTGTTAAACAGCAGCAATAATTGGTTGTTCTCCAGTGCCTGAAATAGGTTGAAGTAGATGTCTAAACAACATTTTTCTTGATCCCAAAATTCTGTTACTAATGGAAAACTCTAGTTTTCTAGGAGTGCTCTATACCTGTGTTTATGTATTAACTATTTAGCTAGTTAGTACCTTAGATATTTTAATATGCTTTTAAAAGTGAAATTTAAAAAGCAGAATTTCTATACTGTTAAACCAGTGCTCAAAATTCAGAATGACATGGTTTGTTTTTATTTCTAGACCTCAAATCTCTCCCTCTCATAAACCTCCTAAACTTGCAAAATTTCATTCTATATTTTTGTCATCATTTTTCAATACACACTTAGTATCCCGCAGTTAGCAGAAAGCGCTGTAAGTATTCATTTCGATTTAAACATCAGAGGTTGAACATCAAGATAGGTCTTTGAAAAACAAATTGTGTCATAAGCAGAGAAAAAAGAATGAAAGAGAGGAGGATGAGACAGGAGGAACACACATCCATCGGGTATTGTACCACTACTAATGAAGGTGAAAAAGAAACCAGTTTACTCTTGATACCAAAATGCACAGCATCAGCCAAACATAAACAAACTTTCAGTTATGAAAAGGAGGAACAAGGGCAATTTCCCTTAGCTGGGAGGGAAAAAATGTAGACAAAAAGCTCTTTCAGCCAGGCTAAGACATGCAGAGTAACATGTGATGTTGCCCAGAGCTTTGAACATGATGAAATATTCCTAGCAAGATGTTAAAGCAGGAAAAAAATCCCCAACCAACGAAAGCACAAAGCACTTGTGAATTTGGCCACTCTTAACTGATCACTAAAGACATGTTATGAGTCAGTGGTGTGTGAGTAAACAGCTGAGGAAAGTGGCTACCTTCTTCAGTACCACAAAGGGAACCTCGTTCTTGCTATCACTGCAGAATGGGTGCACCCTGTCAGAGTCTTTGTTCAGGACCTTGACCTGGCAGCTGAAAATTAAATTCTGGGCCTCCTTCTGGATTTCTTACGTCTAAGGGATGACATATCCACTTTGTTGGTACTTTTCTATTGGCCCAATATTGTCACTCACAAAAGAGAATAAAACTGGGCTCTGAGTAATAACTGTTTTATTACTCAGAGTGATAAATATGTGAAATATATGTGAAAGAATATATGTGAAATAATCAGGGAGACAAATTGCTTTGACTAGTCTATGCTTCTAAAGTTTCCCAAGCTGCAGTGGATTGCCTAATTTATGCTATATAGTTGTAACCCTAAGACAGTCCCTCATTGCCCATTTTTTCAGCATGAATTTGTAGTATATTTTTTCCATCTCAAAGCCCAGTGGTCAACTTCAAATTAAGAGAGAAGAAAAAAAGATTGAATGATATAAAAAAAAATATAGTATATTCAAGCTGACATACAAAATGTTTCCTACTCTCCCATACCCAGAATGCTGAATTAATATTGAAATTAATTGTTATAATAAAAGCAAGTTCAGAAGTTTCTGTGGTCATAAACCTGTGTCTGTTTTAACCTGTGTCTGTTGTTTAATGCAACCTGCTTTTAGGTTATTGGACAATTCAGTCATTTAAACAGGGGGTTGAATAATATCTTCATTTCACTGTTTCCACTGTTTCATCTGAGACGTAGCAAAAAGTATATTTTGTCCTATGGGTGAGTTGGAATATTCTCTACACTATGATCTAAATGAAATATCTCCCCAAAAATTTGTTTCTCAAATAATAAAGCAAGGAATGTGTAGTATGAAAACAAACAAGCAAACAAAAAGACAATACATACCTTCTCATACGTAGAAATGGTAAAAAGATAAAAAGCAGTCTGTGTCCATACATTAGGGAATCTGAGTACATGTCACCAACGTGAAAGGAAATAAATTTTAAAGTATATCTATAATTTAGAAGCATGCCTCCATTTCAGACTGATAAAAATCATACTATGAAGTAACTTACTTACTTATCATTTCAGAAATCATAGCCAGAAGCAAATACCTATTGTCAGGAGAACGGGGTTATATCCTGAGGGAAAGTATTATTATCTGTATACCAAAATATGGCTGAGGAATGTATAATTTTGCTGCTTGTTTCAGACAATTTTATTTCAGATTTCATTTGACACTGATCTTCATCCCCAATAGCTTTCAGAATGACTTTCTTCTACTCCTCAGGAAAAGAAACACCTGGATGATGAACAATAAATGGTACAGTTTATATTTAGTCTAACTAGATGTAAAAAGTAAATAATTTCTGCATATTTGCAAGTTAGGGCAACATTTTAAATTTGAGATTTGTGTAGCCAGAGGACAAATTTTATGGCTTACAATTGGGAAGCTGGCAGAATATCGTTCTTTTGATTATATGCAACAGACATAATGTCATCCAATATATGGTCTAGAAACTGGGATTAGCTGCTGAATTAAGTCAACCAAATAAAATAAGCAAATATTTCAATTAAGTAAATTTTCCCCATGCTGTTTTACCATCACCCTTCTTTGACCTGTTTTTAAGTAATTTCCACAAAAAATTCACTCACGCATTTCATTAGCTCATTTGTTTTCCTTGAACTTGAATATGATTCACAGGTGTTTTACTTTATACAGAAGGATTTAGTAACAACACTTTCCTTCTTTTTTTCCCTTTACCTGCTAATCTGTGTAAAAACTATGGCTAACTCTTTCTCACCAAGCAGCCTGCACAAAATAAGCTATTCTCCTTTGGTTGGTGTGAGGTACTCAGAGCTCTCTCCTCTTTCTTCCTACAACGAAAACTGTTTCAGTTTGGGTTTCATGGTGGTGCATCCAAATAAATTTACACAATTTTTCCAAGGGACTTAGTAGATTCTGTTTGCATGGATTTTGTGATTTCTAATCCTTCTATTTCTCACATCAAAGGAAATGACATAGAAGAGATCCAGTGTTTTGTCTCAGATATAAGAGAAAATATTAAAGAAACCAAACATAAAATCTGCTAAATCACTGCAAAGTGAAAACAAGAATATCTGTTTGACTTTATTTTTTAATAAACTTTCTAAACACACAAATCTAAAATGTCTGAAGTCATCTTTCCCTCCTCTAACCCCATTTTAGTTTCTAATGCCAATCCCTCAAGCATGTAATGTGCCGTAATCCTAGCCAAATTCAAACTGCATGAACAAGAGAGCTGGCTTAATGAAATTATACAACAGATAATTTGCTCTTTTAAATAAAGAATTAAATTGTAAAATACATTAATATTCTACTGGTTCAGAAAATAATTAGGCTAAAATAATAACAGCTTTAAATCTTAGCTTTTTCTAGGATTTTTAAAGCTTTGTCTTTCTTTTATTTAACAATCCTCTGTTTTAAAAAAAAACGAGTATGTAACTTCTATGTAATAAAAACTGAGCATTTTCTCACTCGTAATTGATTACTAAAGACATTTTATTAGTCAGTGATGTGTGAGTAAACAGCTGAGGAAGGTGGCTACCTTCTTCAGTACCACAAAGGGAACCTTGTACTTGTCACCATAGCACTGCAGAACGGGTGCACCCTGCCAGAGTCCTTGTTCAGGACCTTGAACTTGGCAGCTGAAAATTAAATTCTGGACCTCCTTCAGGATTTCTTATGTCTAAAGGATGACATATCCATTTTGTTGGTACTTTTCTGTTGGCCCAATATTGTCACTCACAAAAGAGAATATAAAGGGGCTTTTATGTAGTGACCTTACATAAAAGTGGAAACATGTAAACCTATATTTGAAGAACTTTATTTGCTAAACTAAATCACCTTCTTCAACACAGTCCACTCTTGACTCTTTCACTAAATGTTCAGCTGAACTCCTTGTGCTGCTGCTTCTTCAAGTCCATGATTTGTGCTAATCCTCCAGCAGGCACCAGAGTTCTTATGCATATATGAATCTGACTGCCAAAATTACACAACATTCAAGTTGCCACCTTGAAGTATGTACTCAACCCCATCCTCCCAACTTTTGGCCTATTAATGAGTTTATTTGTTTAGAGACACTCTGTCCTCTATTAACTTTTTTCCAGATTTTGACAGATTTATGACAAGCTTTTGACAACACATAATCCTCTGTAAAACAGCTGGAAAGATACTCAGTTAAATTTAGTAGCATTTATCAGTTCTATTGGGTAAACATGATTGTAACTCTCTGCCCCCAATATAAATAAGCATTTCTGAAAATTAAGAACTAAAGTTTAATTGTTTGTATTCAGCTTACTTTTACCGTTTAAATAATAATATTCCATGCATGCTTTTTCACTGGGATCCCTTAGGGAATCCATTGTATATTTTCACTTTTTAAAACAAATTCCATCCTTTTCATTGATAAAACAATGATGCCAGCACTACGAACTAGCCAAGGCTTGTTTACAGGGTCTTGTCCTCATTTGTCATGTTTAAATAGGGCCACTGCATTTTAAAGATAAGAGACCAGGAAAATCAGCTTTCTAACTGATGCTTTCATGTAATGCATGCAGCATTAATTGTCTTTGTACATATTTGGAAGAGATTCATTAATTTGAACATACTATTTTTGTGAATAAAATGTGTAAATATGAGGAAGCTTTCTGTCTTTTTAATCATATACTTCATCTAGTATATGATTATACAGACATCAATCTTGACAAACTTTCTCAATCAGTTACCACTTGAAATGTTGGTTACATGTGCTGACTTCCTGATAGCTTTTGGCTTGAAGCAAGTCTGGTGCACAAAGCAGCAGAACTTACAAGTCTGGTGTCTGTCTGCCCTGAGGCACTCATGGCTATGGTGCACATTCCTGCCTACTTCTTTTACTCTGGGGAGTTACTTCTTGCTAGTTCATACCTGCAGCAAAGTAAAGCTTTTGTTCTTGTATATTTTAACATTGTTAAGGATTGGGAAACTCTAATTGCTTACCATGGAAACTTTGCCATTGACTTTACTAAGAAGAAGATCAACCCCAGTTGTCATGGGCCTGAGCAGTGTAAACCAGATAGTATCATAAGAAAAGCACATATACAGGGAATTAAGCTAACAGTCTATTCATTAGTTCGTGATTTCAGTTCCACAGTAGAACACCCCATACTGCTCTCAGGTAGTGCCCAAGCAGTATAAGAGTAGTGTCCAAGCTAAAGCAATAGCCTGGAAAAAAGAACTAACTTAACAAAGTCTCCACAGACTCCAAACCTTGGTCTGGCACCCTGTCCCTACAAATTTCACTATCACCTCTGAAAATTGCATTTAAGGTTTGGTTGTGACTCACAAGCCCTCTATAGCTGAATATCTCTCATTTTGAAAGTTTAGACTGCATTGCTTAAATGACTTTTCAAGGTCTAGGTCAAAAAAAATTTTCACCAAAACAAGATAAATTCCTTGATATATTATTTGTGCTCCAGTAAGAGGAAATCAAATTAGAGTATTCTGTAAAGACGCCATCCTACAATATATATACAATATATAGTGTAAATATTGCTTATGTTCATTTCTGTGTACAGAAAACAGTACTTATTTTCAAATAAGAGTTAAAAATTCCAGCATTTGTGAATGCATAGTCAGAAAAATACAATTTGAGAAAGTTTGACGCCCAAATTGAATCATACTAGTCTTTTTCTAATATTCATATTAATATAATACATAGGATGCAAAATAATATCTAGAATCCAAAGTCATTTTTTCTACAGCCTGCTATTTTTAAACTAACATTTTTACATGGCCTATCAATAAGTTGTCATTCAAACACTGTCATTTTCAAACCTTTCACACTTTCACAAATTCTAATAATATGGATTTGATCAAAGTATACAACTAGTTAGCTTGAATCGCAAACTCATGTCAAAATATTTCTGTCATAATGATACCAAATTAATGACTTGGGATCTCATACCTCTACCTAAGTAAAATGCCTGGGTGAGAAATAAAATTTTTTCAGCTGCCTCTAAATTAGGAGTCTGGATTAAACTAAGGTTCTTCTTTCCAGATACTGGACAGAACAGGTATCCACAAACAAATTTATCACATCTCCCCAGAGGAATCTAAATAACAATGATGTTGGGGTGGGTGACATTGTGTTAGGTAAATCATGTCTGTGAAGGAATTGTGATACACGAATATGTATTTTTTGCATTTAGTATAGGAAAACCAACCAACCAAACCCCCTAAAACCAAAAAAGAACCAAAAAAGAACCAAAAAAACCCCCAAAGAAACAAAAAACCCCCAAACCAAATCAAAACAAAAAACAAAACCCACCAACAGCTGAATTTAATGAGCTAGTTTGATATTTGAAGGAATTATTAATTTTTCTAGTCCAAACTAAAGGCACCACTGCAAATTTGAACTTGGTCCTCATAAACACAGAGGTTAAGTAATTCTTGAACTAACATTTTTGGTTTCAGAGAAGCCAAGAGTAATAAATTAGGAAACTTATTACAGAAGTTTGTGAACTTATGCAATAAGAAAGTAGAGAGTGTCCTTAAGTAAAATATGCAAAAATTTAGAAAGCTTGCTAGAGTCTTCAAGCAAAATTGGTGGTGTAACTCTTGGTGGCAAAGGCAGGTTTGCTAAGGAGAATGATTAAAATTGAGCAAATCTCAACAATAAAACTTCCATTTCTGGAAGTGTAGTTGGAGACAGTTAAGGGAGGAAAAAGCCAAAGGATTTCCATCCCAGAATACCAAGCAGTACTATGCATGATAGATTCTAATACATGTTTCTAAGACTTTCCTTAGTAATTTTTGACAATGAATAAATTAAGAATTGAAAATATGTCTGGAAATAAATATATTTAAGATAAACAGTGAAACTACTTATTTGTCTTCAATCATATGCTGATTTTTCAATCAAACTGAAAGAAAAAGTAGTCAAAGAGGAATAAAAATTGGTAAGCTCTGTATGGATTTGCTAAGGTTAATTCATGCAGACTAGCTTCATATTTTTATTGAATAAACTAGTATTTTCTTATAATTATAGAGAATATTGTTGGAAATAAATTAAATACCTGCTATAATATCAGAAGTCATACTTGCACTGTTCCTCGTGCTTTTCTGTAAACATCTAGCTTATAGCACTGCTGAAGACAGATATTGTCCAGGTGGACCTTTGTTCTGGTTCTGCATTTAATTGGAAACAACCTGTACTGCATGGGCACTGTACTGGGCTTCATGGGAGCTACTTGTTGTTTCACACAGATATAAGAGATTAACTCTGGAATAACACTTCTCTGTCACAATACTGGAGTAAACTATCACATGCCTGCACATTTTAAGACTCAAGCTAATATCTTTTCATGACGTGCATGACTAATATTCATGAGGTTAGTTTTGTATCATCTTTCATTGCTCTAAAATCCCTCAGTTTTATACCCTACTAAAACGAAGGGAGGGGGAACAATGGGGCTACCCTCCAAAAACACATAAATAGAAAAGCAGAAAGCAGTTTAAAAACCTTTTGGCACAAGAGAAAATAATGATGAATACTGTGTGACTGTTCAAAGAAGGTTTCAAACCATCACAGGAGAGAATTTCTAGAGAAACATCAGCAAGATGCAGTGATGAATCCTTAGTTTTAAGAATGAACATGATAAATATAGGGACAGGTTTATACAGGCAGGTTAACTAGGATATAGTAGAAATAGATTTGCTAATGCCAGTTGTCCCCTCCAGTCTCTTAGTCCTGTGCATGAAACACACATCCTGATCCTCACTCCCTGGCCTTAACTGATGGCCAAACAATTAAATTCTAATTCTATTAATGTACTACTATAAGCTTACATATCCTCATTGCTTTATGACTGCAATGTATTAAAATAAAATTATTTCACATTAATTGCTTGTGCCTTTTGACACAAGGGTCAAGTTGTGGATGATTCGTAAGGGCTTCAGCTTGAAGCATATGGAATACGTCCGTCCCTTGTACATGGATTTTAAAGAAAATTCCATGCAGGAGAAAAAAAGTCATTTCCACCCTTGCCCATCAATAACTAAAAATGACACAGCGTGTGTAAGACATGGACAAAATCTAACATGGATTTCATATTATTATAGAATAACCCAGTTATTAGGCTGCAAGTAGAGAACGATAGCTTCTGTGGGCAGTGATGACTCACAGGACTGCATACATTAGTGGAGCCTCACATTTGCCCTTGCCAGTCCTGGGATTAAGAAATACGCTTGGATTTTCTCAGCCCAGAATCCTGTCATCGCAGGACATGTGTTAAAATGTGCTGGCAAACTGGCTTGCTCTGAAATCTCATGAGACAAGACAGTCAGAGATATTTTGCAACTTTTCTTTAAACCGCTTTTCCTCATGCAATGTACAGATTAACACAGCTCTCATTATCCTAGATCCATGAATTTTAGAACTCATTTTGAGGAGACTAGGATTCCATTCTGGCTTACCTCTTTATGCAAAGACAAAAAACCACAAAACATAGCAAAACTTCATATTTAAAATAATTTACCTAGCTCAAACATAAGGAAAAATTCTGAGTATCATGTGCACTTGTAGGCAGGAATTTAACATGAAGGCCATTCTGAACGGAGACCTCAGTATAATATTTAAAATGTGACACATTGTTCTACAAGCAAAAATAATTTTTAGATGACTACTCTGCAAGCTTAAAAAAAAAGAACAAACTTCCTGACATCATTTTACCTTCATTCAGGACATAATACATCTATGAACAGATCACTATGCCCAACTATTATGTGATGCCTATGTGTGCATATATATAATGGGTTATACTAATGGCTTATGTTAATTTAAAATCTGCTAAAGCTGAGTATATGAAAATTTGAAAATATTAGGCTTCTATGTAAACATTTCATTTTTTTGAATGCTGTGTTGCAATACAGATCTTTTGACACAAAAAAATATTTTGATGTAAAGAAAACAACTCAGTAAATTGCTGGCTTATTAATTTTCAAAGTATTTTTTTAGCAAAACTGTAGCAGTGACACCCATGGGTAATATCTTTTCTTTCTTCTGTTTTCTGGAGCAGATTACTTGTTATTTTCCCTACATCCTGGAGGCCATATAGAGTAGCCTTCCTTATGCTGGGGACTGCAGATCTGGATGCAGCACTCCAGGTGGGGTCTCATGAGAACTGAGCAGCGGGTCAGAACCACCCCCTCATCCTGCTGGCCACACTGCTATTGATACAGCCCAGGATGCCATTGGCCTTCCTGGCTGCAAACTCACACTGCCAATTTATGTCCCTCTCCTCATCCACAAACCCCCCAAGTCCTTTCTCTGCGGCTCGTCTTGATCCATTTTCCACCCAGCCTGTACCTGTGCTTCGGATTGCCCTGACCCTGGGGCAAGACCTTGCACTTGGCCTTGTTGAACTTCACCAGGTTTGCATTGGCCCACTTGTTACACTGTCCAGGTTCCTCTGGATGGCATCCCTTTCCTCCAGCATGTCCATCAGACCACACAGCTTGCTGTCATCTGCAAACCTGCTGACAGTGTGCTTCATCCTATTGTCTATGCCACCAGCAAAGATGTTAAGCAGTGCCAGTCCCAAGAGCAACCCCTGAGGAACCCCACTCGCCACTGGTCTCCATCTGGACATCGAGCTGTTGACTGCAACTCTGGGCAGCCAATTCCTTATCCACAAAGTGTTCCATCACAAAATCTACATCTCTCCAGTTTGGAGACTAGAATTCATGAAAGAGAGTGTCAAATGCTTTGTAAGTTCCAGATGGAATACTAGTTGCAGGTAGATGATGTCAGGCACAATTTGCCCTTAGTGAAGTAATGCTGGCCGTTACCAATCATCTCCTTATTTTCCATGTGCCTTAGCACAGTTTCAGAGGTGCCTTTGATGGTCTCAAACTCACTACGGAAACATCCATTTACATGCCTAAATACATTTAAGTATCTCTCATGGATGTCTTGTAATTGAGCATCCTATGCTTTTTATTCCTTGCTGCCTTAGAAATTATCATTGATTAAATCTGTAAAGGTCTTTTAGAGATTTCTGAAAATAAATGCTCTTCTTTTGTCTTAATATTAGATTCTGTTATTTATATGGTATTCTGAATTGTAGTAATTGAAATAATAGTTCCTACTTGTTTCATTCTATCATAGAAGTATTAATTTATTTAAAAAACATCCCAAATAATTTTGTGGAAAATGCATCATCTCAGATAGAACACATCATGAGAGGAAATTATTTAACTCCTGCAGAGTTTTGAGATGCTATAATCTTTTTCTTCAATGAATTTTGGGGATCACTTCCCCCGGGTATGATTTTATTGCTATGACTTTATGGTAAGCACTGGATTTCAGAGGAGAATATAGTTTCTGAAGTTCTCATAATGTGTTACATAGATGAACATAACACATGCAAGCATTCCTTAATGAGCAGTAGGTTCTTTATTACTTTTAAAACCAAAAGTCCTGTGTTTATACTTATACACTTACACTTTACATGATACTTTGTATCTATTTGAATATTTTGAATGCTAATTTTTTCTTTTCTGAGTAAAATAAGGTGATTATTTAATTTATTCTGCTAAAGAAATTATGGTCGCTATATTCCACTAATTACAGCTTTCAATTTAGAGAAAATTAAACTTCAAACACATAGTTCAAACCCTAACTAGCCAACCCTCAACTGACAGTGTTCCTGGAACTACTTTAATAGTAGTGGCCCCATGCTTGCAATGTACTCTGATTTGCTCCAGCCTAGGAAGAATAAGGTGCCTTCCTCAGTGTCTCCAGAACATAAAAGCAGGTGCTGCAGTCAGGAAATCCATGCTTACTATGCTTGCTATGTCCAGAGGGATAATTTGTGTCTTGAGCAGTAAGGCAAAATCTCCTTCAGGATCTTGATGAGATGCCATCTCCTAGAGAACTAAGAGCAGCCAGAATGATGCAGCAATAAGAAGTCACAGTGACTTGTCAATGGTTCTGTTCTGTTCAGCCGCAGTTCCTCAACCTATTCATGATCATAAAATCAGTGAAAATAAGCAACTTATATAAAATATCTTTACTCTGGTTTTTAATTAATCCTACTGCTACTACTGAAAACAAAGCATATTTTTGTTGCCTTGAATAGACTACTACAGTTCTTAACCAAAGGCTACATTTAATAAAATTTAAAAAAAAAGGTGAAAAGGATCATAAGTGATTTAGAATTACCAGATCATGAAACTTTTTCAAAAATATGGAAACGGCACGGCTGTTTCTTACACAAACTAGTCTAGCTGGTAATTACTGATATCACTCAGTTTATAATCCACAATATTCTGGAGTGCAATATTGTAAGGTAAAATTCAATGCTGAGCTAACATGCAGACAAAGAGAGAATATTAACAAAAGTGACAGATTGGAAAGGTGCAAAATGCAGTACTAATTCCACATTTACCCAGCATGTGAAAAAGTGTCATTTATACGCACTGAGAGTATTAATGATACTTGCATGCAAAAGGCCCAAGTGCCAGATTCTGCACCTGGGATGGGGCAACCTTGGACGTATGGACAGACAGGGGAATGAGAGACTGGAAAGCAGCACCACAGAAAAGGACCTGGGGGTCCTGGCTGATGGCAAGCTGAACATGGGCCAACAGTGCCCTGGCAGCCAGGAAGGCCAAACCTGTCCTGGGGGGCATCAGGGACAGCATCGCCAGCTGGGCAAGGGAGGGGATTGTCCCCTCTGCTCTGGGGCAGCCTCACTTTGAGTGCTAGGGGCAGTTTTGGGGGCCACAATATAGGAAAGACATTAAGCTCTTAGAGAGCACCCAGAGTAAGGACACAAGGATGGTGAAGGGTCTGGAGTGGAAGCCGTATGAGGAGCAGTTGAGGTCATTTGGTCTGTTCAGCCTGGAGGAGACTGAGACCTCACTGCAGTCTGCAACTTCCTCTTGAGCAGAAGAGGAGGGGCAGACACTGCTTTCTTCTCTGTGGTGACCAGTGACAGGACCTGAAGCTGTGTCAGGAGAGGTTTAGATTGGATATTAGGAAAAGGTTCTTCACCCAAGGCATGGCTGGGCACTGAAACAGCCTCCCTGGGGAAATGGTCACAGCCCAAAGCCTGACAGAGTTCAAGAAGTGTTCAAACAATGCTCTCAGACACATGGTGTGTGAGCGGCTGTCCTGTGCAGAGCCAGGGCTTTGGGCTCCAATGATCCTTGTGGGTCTCTTCCAACTCACAATGCTTAAAAATCTCTACACAAGTGACAAGATACCAAAACCTAGCAGAAAAATAAAATTAGCATAACTGCTTTTTTTCCAGTCATTTTCTTTCCTTCTGCATTTTTTTTTCTTTAAAAGTTTGACAGTGTAGAGCTTTTGTACATCAGCATTTGGGCTTTGCTTTTTAGGATAATGATTTTTGTCTTGCTGGCATTTCTTTCCTTCCACTTAGATTTTTTTCTCTCTATCCTCAAATCTCCTGAGTCACAAGCAGAGACACTTGGAGAGTCTGACCAACAAATGAGGCTTTCTCGGTGTCTGTGCGTGTGTAGCCTCCCTACCTCAGATCTAAGCTCACCATTAATCCTACACAGAATTTAAAGGGATCCAGAAATTACCTCTTCCTATTTCAATTAACTATGCAATCATCTGATAACATTATTAGTTAATTTACTAAATAAAAGTATCACTCATGACCTGGCAAATAAAAGCATAACAGTATTTTTATACTAAGTACTCTTATTAGTACTTAGTATAAAAGAAACTTAATTCACAGTTAGAAACTTACTCAAGGCAGGCTCATTTTTCCTGAGTTGCAAATAATATTCAATCAGCAAGTACAAGATCTATTGTCTACAGGGCTGTCTTTATACATAATTGAAACACATTGTGGAAATTATTAGTTAAGTGAACTAGC
Source organism: Cettia cetti (assembly GCA_013401135.1). Lineage (NCBI taxonomy): Eukaryota > Metazoa > Chordata > Aves > Passeriformes > Sylviidae > Cettia > Cettia cetti. Next base: position 69,570 of record VZUI01035785.1, on the reverse strand, counting down.
ACCAATAGCAAGAAATGCTGTGATGAATTACTTTTAATAATGAAGCAGAAATGAAAATAAGTTTGTATCACAGGTTTCTCAGTAAAAGATGAAGGAAATGCAAATCATCTAGGCAGACTATCTTCCCTACTCTGAAGGAAAATCTCTCCTTGATTCACGAGGTATAATAAGGTTATGAATGTTAAGACTGAAGCTGTTGCAATAATCGTTCACAGCGAATATTAAAACCAGTTCATTCTCCATTCGATCGTGCCTATCCTTACCAAAGCCAATGTGCCTCGCCCACCTGGCTGCCGCGCCTTTGAACAGTTCACTTCCTCATCTTTACTACAAGTCTTCCTTGCTAGGCAGGATCGATCTGCCTTTTTCTTTTTCTCCCCCAAAGAGAAATGCAAGCGGAGAAAAAACTGACCGAAGGGCAGTGAACACTTAATGATAGAATTAATTAGGGGAGACGTTGAAGCAAAACATCTCCTTCCTGCAACTGAAGCAACTGTCAGGGCTACAAGACCTGTGCACCATCACCAAGGGGATGGTCGGTGCCTTCCACTCATTTCACCGTCTCTCTCCATGCCTTCAGCCCCCAAGCTTGCTCCCAGTCGCCTGCCGGCCTCCAGAGCAAGCAGGTGTGCTCGCTGCGGCCGCCCCCCTGCCTCCGACCGACCTCTCTTCCTTCCTGGGTCCCACAGTCTCATTCCCGCTAATCCCCCTCTTTTAGAAAGCCTACATGTTCCCCGAGGCAGCTCCCACCTGTGTGCCTCCTTCCGGCCTCCAGGCCGCCCCCCGCCCGCATGCCGCTACCCCACCGACAGCAAGGCCAGGGCGGGCCGCTCGCAGCCCGCGCCGGCACGGGGGACCCTCACGAGTCTGGGCGCAGAGGCGGAGGCGGCAGGGGATGAAGATGAGGATAGAAATGAGGCCCCCGCGGTGCCTAAGCGTGGCCGCGGGGATTTTGGCGCGGCGGCGGGGATGGGAGCCCCCTTCCCTCCCTCCTTGTCCTCTCGCTGCCGCGCCCGCCTCCTCCCCGCCCGCCTCCGGCAGAGAGATGCTGCTGCAGGCGGGTGGGTGGGCGCTCCTCCCTGCGTCAGGAGGTGCGGCTCCCCCGGCCCGGCGCTGCCCTCCCATTTCCTCTCCCCCCGCCGCTTTTATGTCTGTCTTTAAACGCCGCCGCAGTGAGGGTTGGGCACATGTGGCTGCCACCGCCTGCCCGCCGCTGAGCCCCGCGCCCGCACGGCCCCGCTCGCCATCCGCGCCCGCGGGGGCACCCGGCCCGCCCTTCTCGCAGCTGGCGCCCGGCGGGCGGAGGTAAGGCACGGCTGGGCACGGCGGGCGCTGAGCGTGGGTGCGCGGGGCGGCCCGCGCTTTCCCAGCCCTGCCATGCGGCTGCGGCCGCGGCCGCGGGGGAGCGAGGCCGCCTCGCTTGTGTCGCCGGGCGGGAAGGGACGGGATGTCTGGGGGGTGTCTTTCCGCCCGGTGTCCGCCTTCCTGCGGATCGGGGATATTCCCCAGCCCACCGGGCAGCCCTGGTGCCAGGCTCTCGCTGGCGGGGAGAGAGCCGGCCCCTCGGGAAACAATAGCGAGCGCCTATGTGTTTTAACTCGGCGGTAGGTTAAAAAGATGTACGGGGCTGTTTTAATCACCGTTATTATTATTATTATTGCTATTGTTATTGGCAAGGGCGAGGAACTTATATCTTCTTCCGAGTGAAAGAAATTTCATTCATCTCCCGTGCGTTGCGTAAAAAATCGCAGATGCATGTGTAGCGCGTGTTCCGGGAGGAGCGGGGGCGCGGGCTGTCTGCCCCCGGGAGCACCGCGGGGATGTGCCTCGCCGAACGGACGAGCCCGGGCTCGGGAGAGCAGGGCGAGCCGAGCACCGTCGAGAGCGGCCCGCGGGGACCGTCCCCACCATGTGCCGCGGGCGGACGCGCAAGGGGGCGAGGGCCGGGCCCGGGCGCTGCATTGTTGCTGCGGAGCGTGGGCGTCGCCCGGCGGGGCCGCTCGGTGCCTCCCAGCGCCGCGCCACTCGCGTCTCTCGCCCCGCCAAGGCGGGGGCAACCCCCGCGGCCGGGGGCTGGTGCGCCCCGGTGTCAGCCATGTTTGGGTGGGTATGGTAATGAGGACCTTCTCCCAGCCGTTGTGCCTCTTGGATTTATTTTCTGTGCAGGATTTTGATGGTTGCAGCCTTCCTTGTACTACGGCATGTCGACAGGGTAGATTCATACCTAGAGGTTTCTTCTAGTGATTCCTTTTCTCTTCGATTTGCTTATTAATCCTCCTAATTTTCTATTCCTGTATTGCCTGTTTTTGTTCGCATTTTGCTATTATTAGAGCGAACTGAAATTGCTTCGCTTCTGTTGTGGAAGTATACGAGATGATTGTAATATGTCCGCACAGTCACACTGACCTGGCACGCATGAGAGTTGTGATGGGATTTCATCTATTTAAGTAAATTGCACTTTGTTTTACTTGTTAAAGACCACATTATCATCTACTATTTTATTTTCACTGTGATACTGCCACATAACAAGCTCACTGCTGTAGTACTGTTTTTTAAGATAAGCCTGATAATTTTAAAACAGTATGTTACCATCTGTGTGTCACTCTGGCATACCATAGGATGTGGACCCTATTTCCCCCCTACAAAGAAAAGTGTAAATGAAGTAAAGATTTTGTTATCTGATGTCATACAAATGTATGCTGGATATTATGCAGGCAGCTTTCTCCATTTGATTAAAAACATAATCAGTTTCTTTCTATTTAGCAGTATATTTCCCATTATCAGCATCACGTTAGAAAGGAAACTGTGAAAAATGCTTAGGAAAGATTGCTGAAATTTCGTTTTGGCTAGTATACAAGTTTTTTGTTTACCCACACCCCATGTTAAGGTAACCATAGAATCAAAACCTGCATGCAGTGCATATCAGACACTCCCTTCGGGCTCCAGCTCTGCACTTCAGACTCAAGAACAAAAAATCCCATTGCTTTTATCTGTGCATGAAAAACAAAACCATTTTATAGCTGTTCAGATGTGTCACCAATACAGAAAATGGAGTGTGTGAAACTGCCAAGACATCTTGAAACTAGTTTTATAGCATAATTTGATTCCTGTTGACCTTTCATGTCTTGTCATTCTTACATTTGTCTTTTTTCCATATTGCAAAAGCCTGTGTGCACAAAACTTTTCAAATATTGAATTAGTCAGAAAAGAATCACAGATTATTCAGAAATACAATCTACTCATTGCAGCTATTCCTTTTGATTTAGATTACATTGTTAAGGAATAGTCACTGCTAAAGTGGTATGGAATTACCTCTTGAAGTATTTGTGGTAGAATCTTTCTGGGAATTTTTTTTTTTAATTTTTAATTTTTCTATAGCTGTGTACCAGAAATATACACAACATTAAGGATGTTTTTACCTGTTTTCTCAACAATTTTCCATTTCAATCATCTCCATGAGTAATGCTCTTAATTAAAAGACAAAATACCTGTTGATTTTGGAAGAACAGTTTTCAGTCCCAAATTTCATAGATCAGCATAGCAATGGTAGCAGCTTGTCCATATGACTTTAGAGATCTCTGAATTCTCAGTTGCAGAATAACTATTACTTGTCAGCAGGTGACCGACTAAATCTTGAGCAACTTGAAAATTGATTCAAAGTAACCTTGCCATTACTCAGGAAATGGGAATAGGGAAAAATGTATCATTGATAAATTATAACCAGGTTCTATTCTACTGAAGAGCCAGAAGCACAAATCCTCAGGAGAAGGTACAAAGTGGTGTGAAAATGCCACGGTAACTGCCAGAAGGGTTGCATTAGGCAGTGGCAGTAACTGGGCTGAGTTTCCCGTAAGTCTACACTGAAACAGAGCTCTGCATCCTTATCCTTCACTCCTAAGGCTAGGGATTCCTTTTTTGTATGGGAGAAAGCAAAGAAAAAGTTTGTGTAATGCTGTGAACAACAGTGCCTCGAGTCATGGTGCTAGTAGTCTATTTCCCCGCTCTGTGAAAAAATTTTCTTGCTACTGACAAAGGACAGTTTTGCATTTCAAGTGTCAGAAATGTGTACTGCAGTATCACTAATTCAGCATGCTCTCCCTAAGCCAAAATGGAGAAGGGATGAAAACTGTAATAGGACATTTACAGTGTTTGATTTTCTATTATGGAATTGGTTTTAATAATTTTCTTTCTAAAGACATAGGGATTTATTGTAACATAACTTGAAAGCATGATTCATGTAATGAAATCAAATAATCAGATGTGCTGAGAAGTAACCCATGTGTTTAGTTTGGCTTTTTGCTTGTATGTAAAAAACACAGAGGAGGAAGTAATCACATAAATTCTTCCCAAGGACAACTTGATTTACTTATTGATCCATTCTAAAGCACAGAGGTCAGAGGATTAGGGTCTTGGGGCAACTATGTATCTGTTAATATCTCATTTTCTGTAATTGATTTTGCATTTTAAATAACTTTTAATGATTTATTGAAATATTTAATATACATTTATAACCTCTGACTTCTGAGGAGTGTGATAAAATTGTACAATAAACTCATGGTTCTCTAGTATCTTATATGCTAGGCTTAGAATATGGAGATTTTGTTTCAAATTGCCAGTAGCTGCACCTTTTGAATTTGACCAGCCAGGGGTAGGGTTTCTTCATAATTACTGAGATTACTTCACTTGAAGGAGTCATAACTACTGAATTTGTTCCTTCAATAAAGTACATAAAAGAAAAAACTACTGAGTAAGTGATATATTTTCTCCATTTGAATAGGATGTTACAGTTAGCTCATCCTGTATGTCTCTGAAGTAGTTCAGTGAGGTTGATTTGTGAGAAGAAAATCTGAGAAACCTCGGAAAGCAGAAGTGAGAAACCTACAGTAAGGCAAATTAATTCTTTAGAGATTATGTGCAGTGAAAAGAAAAACTGACATTTAAGAGCTCTAGGTTGTAACATTCTCTTTAGATGTTTCTGTTGGGCCAGTGATTTGGCAGTAGTCATATAAGCTGTTACGATCAAGTCTGATGATAATGAACAATCCTGAGAAAGAAACTGTGGGTTTTGTCAATTTATTGTGTTTGTTCTGTAATAGTAGGAAGTCCTTTAACTAAAATTTAAGGAGACTAATCGCGACCTTAAATTTTTTGCATTTGGGTCTGTGCAGAGTTTTGTTGTAGGATAGAGCCATGAACAAAATTTTGTAGGAATGGAGAACAAATTTTCCAGCAACGTGAGACAGATGCAGTGTCGCTGAAGTCTGTATAACTACCTGTATCTGCAGCAGGTGTGAATTTAGTCCTGCATTTTTAAATAGTTTTGCGATAGTATAAATGACCCTGTTGTTGAATAAAAGCTTTTTCTAATGCGTTTTAAGTCTCCCACAGCCCACAGAGCTCTTATTTTTTTACAGTGTCATGAATGTTTTAACAGATTTCTTTACATTCTTCAGTGAGGTTTTCTGAGGCATGCTAATACAAGTATAATTGTATAGAATATAATTATCTTCAATTGCAATTGAGTTAAGCACCTATTGAATCTATATCTTACTGCCAGGGTGTATTAAACCAGGTAAGGAAAAGTGCTAGATCATGTAGCTCACACTGAAGAGCAGCATAATGGTTGTTTCAGTTCATAGATAGAGATGGGCTTTACTAGGCAAAAAGGTCATGGTGTGTATTCCTGTTTCCGCCAAAGAACACAATGGTGCATTGCAGCAGTAATTCAGTCTGTGCAATGAGTACTGTACCAGTGTAACTCTTCCTGAAATAATTATCTGTACACAGATTCCTGCAGTGATAGCCATTCTTCACAGTCACAGTACTCCCATGAAACCTGGTTTGCTCCTGCAGTCTTCTTCCTCTCTTTTTCACTCAGATATGATGCTCTCTAGGTATTCCTGTCATCCTGTCTGCACAGATTTCTTTTTTGCGGATTTACAGCAGTCCGTTGCTCCTAATCCTTCGGTTTTCATTTTCTGTATTGGTTGTTCCCATCATGTTTTTTCTTCCCAGCTTGTAGGCTTGTATTTGAGATGCATTTTGTACATTTCTTTTTGGTGCAAAAGGGTCCTCTTCTTCACTTTTGAATATGATTTTCCTCCAGTGATTTCATACAGACTGAAGCATTTGGCATGAATATCAATAAAGATCGTTTGTGAACATGTGTGAGAGTCCTGACTTTTAGTTCCGTGTCCTCTGCTTAACCATACTGGTTTCTTCATTGGGAGTCAAAGGGAAGATTTGGTGAACAGAAACATAAGACACAAGCTTGTGGGACTGGACTGGTACACCACACTGGCACGATCTGCTTTCAAAGCTGAGGTTACAGTGATGTGAACAGGCTGCACCTTTTTATTGTGTTTTGCCACCTTCACAGCAGCACGTTGGTATGTAACTTCTTCCTCAGGGAAGAACACAGTGCTCTGAAGAATAGAATATTGATCTCTTTAATCCCTTCAATGGCAAACATTGAACCTAAAAAAGTATTTATCATTATTTGTAATGCATTAAAAATTAAATCTAAATAATTTTGTCAAATTGCTGTGTTTCCATCAGAAGTAAAAATAAGGTTATAATAGAAAAAATACACTGTGTTAGAAAAGAATATTTTTTGGCTTTCCTTTTCAGAGGGGAATGCTGGTTTTAAGAAGAAACTCAATGTAAGAATTTTTGTAATTTATGTTGGTAAAACACTGCTAGAAGCTCGTTAATATGTAGTTATATCTGTCGTTGCGATAGTATTATGGGATGTTTTAAACATGAAATTGCCTTACAAATGGCTTTTTATTGAGGTTTGTGCTGAATTTCCAAGAACATGGGTTAGCTGTACTCATTATACTTCCAAATCTGTAAGTGAGGGGTTTTTTTTGTGCCTGTTTTTCTGTACATGTTGGGAAAATCTCCAGCTTAGTAACATTTAATTGTTTATTGGTATTACACAGCTGAAAGAAGCAGAAGTACAGTGTTCTTCTAGTAGGTATCTAGATAGTGGTTGGCATGCAGATGTGTCTGCCAGAGGTGCATCAGAAGGAGCCCAGTGTAAGATTCATTGCCATGTAATGGTGAAGAGGAGCAGCAGTGTTGAATAGAACCAGGACAACTCCCTTACTGGACATTCTGTACAAAAAAGATTGTGAGAAAAGGGCACACAAGTTTTTCAATGTGTCTTTTGGCGCTTTGACTAATGAAGATCCTTTGAGTCTTACTGCAAACTCTTGCAAGTTTGGTCAGTGGAGGGATTGCAAGTCTTATCTCCCCATGCCAGCATTTCTGAATGCAAGCGTGAAACTGAAGTAAAAGTTCTATAGCTAGCCTGGATCTCCCAGGGAGATAATTTGGGTCTAAATTCCCTGTTGCAAGGGATTATTATTGCTTAATCTGCTACTAATGTGGAGGTCTAATCAGGTTACTTTACTTCTGCATGCTGGTGCATTGAGTTGATTCTTTTTCCATGGGAAAAAAAAAAAAAATTCCCACTGTGTTCTGAGAGAGAAAGTTTGCTTGATACCAAAAAGTCAGAAAAGACTCACTGTTTTATCTTTCATATTGTGAAAGAAATTGATTTTTGCATGTCAAGGACAATACTAGTAAGACATAATTAAAATCTAGCTCATATGTTTGTTTTAGTAAGTTTTTTTGCAAAAGTTTGTTTATGCCAACTCAGATTATTCATTACTCTTATTTCAGTGACAGAATAATTTTCTAAATGTTCTTTTAACTGAACTGTGTACCATTCATCAATTTCCATTCTGTTAAATTCCATCAAGCAATACAGATACTTGTTAAGTCAGTTTAAAAGTAATTTTAGATTTCTTTATAAATGGAGTTTTACATTAAAAAAAAGGAAAACCATTCTGATTTGCTCATTTCAGTCATGGAAAAGTCCAGAAAAATATTATGTTCTCCGATAGATGTGATAATAAAAATTGCCCTTCAGTGTTTTCATCTGACAGGTTACATCATTTGAGTCATGAAAAGGATGAGAAGCTGAGAACTAAATCAGTTGATCAAATTCCATGATCTAGATCCAAGACAGGAAAAAAAAGTACAATCTACAAACAAACAGCTTTAATAAGGCTAAATTATATTTTAGAGATTTTACTTTTAATCCAAGATACTGGTAATATCATATTAATGTTTTAAAATACCTGACAAGATTTAGGGCTTGGAGTCCCAATATAATGATAGTTTCTCCTAAGTATCATTTAAAAATCTGCATAACAAATGGCAATTTTACTAAGGATTTACAAAATAAACTGTCTCCATAGTGCTGTATTTCTGTACAAGGCAGTGTAGAAGCTAACAAGCACTGGAACTAACAGTAGATGTTTAACAGAATTTGGTGTGATATTTCCTGGTTTAATGCTGATGAACTTCAATACTGGACTACGTCCAAATAATGTGGGAGCATAGAATAGCATTTTATATGGTGAAGTGCTCAAGTTCAATACTCTGATAAGGAAAAAGGAAAGAAAGCTTGTTCAGTGGTTCATGTTTAGCTAAACAGTGCTGGTGAGTAACTACTCTTTCTCCATATTCAGACTTCACACAGGAGCATTCATATCTAGACCTAGTTCGAGCTGAGTAGTTTGATATCAGCCTTCTGTGCAGGTTTGTTCTGGATTGAGGAGAGGCTTCTGTGCATGTCACTGACTGCCTTCTGGGAGTGCCGAGCACAGAACAATAGATGCCTTGCACAAACCGATTGGGACCACACTTCAAACATTTGTACCTGATGGTGGTATCTCTTGAAAGAGGACTCCTTATTTGCTTTAGCACCAGCTCCTTTGATACAGAGAAACGTTGTTAAATCTGACAGTTGGAGAGTGCCTTTGGATTTGTGATGTGTCCAGGAGGACTGTCCTCCATCCTTGGTGCAATCTGGCCATTGATGTATTGAATTAGGAAAGCAGCACTGTTAGAAACATGCAGCAGTCTGCTGAGCATGCCTCCAGGTTTTCTCAAGCCCTGCAAAAAAGTCTATACAGTGATGTTTCTGTGGATAACATACTGCTTAATTGAAGGTTAATGAGAGGGAAATTATTATGATACTGTGCTAGGAGTAAGTCTCAAGTCCATTTATCCTGAAGTGTAGCAGTACAATGTTTAATGCATGACAGGACAGAGTGATGCAATTTTTGTAGGAGTTGACTCACTGGTGAGAACTCCAGATAAATCATATTGCTGCCCTGCAAGTTACTCTATCTAAAATAATTAAAACAGGCATGACCTTTAAAAACATTTCAGTAAATAGTGATGGATGGTTTGTGTCTTTTTGATTGAAAATCTCTTTTTGTTATTACAGTTAGAGAAAGATTTCAGACTTACAAATGCTGATGTAATTCTGCATGTGCAGCTGTTTAATTTTAATGTATTCCCTGAACTTATTACTAATTACTAGAACTGAGAAGCTGCTCTCTAATTTTCATCAGTGGAACAAAGCAGGGAAAAAAGTTTGAAATGTGACTAAAAACAATGCTTGAAGTACCGGATACTGTGGCTTATGGTCCCAAAGCTTCATTAGGACTCCTTAAATGCTTCAACTTAATGTATTAAGTTTACATTTTGGTTCTACATAGGTATCTCAGTCAGAACGAAGAGCTACTGAATCATGTATGAGCTAGAAGAGGGTGTAGTCCTTTGAAGACTGCAATGCAAAAGACAGAACAGATGAAAAGAGGCCCACACAGACATTCATTTAGCCCAGATATAAAGGATAGAGTATTAGGATTTCTCTCTTGTATAAACAACTTTTTCCCTATTCTACTGTTCTCTGTCTAGCTTATACACTTAATTTTTTTTTTTTTTTTTTGAAAGAACTGGTATCAGTTAAAGACAAGCCTGGTGCTAATCCCACTGCATGTCAGAAGGAAGGTTTGTAGGACCCTGAACCCTTCAGTGACAGTGGTAGCATGAAGCAGATCACAAGCCAAGTAGGTTCTGCTATGTTTAAAAAAATTGGGCTGACTGCCAGAGTAGAGTTGCTGAGTGGAGGCAGTAACAGAAGGGAAAGTGAGAAGACCGTGACCAGAGTCTAGGGAATCAATGAAAAGAGGTTACGATGTAGTTCAGTAGGCAACTGGAGTGAACTTCAACTTCCAAATCCTTGGAGATTATTGGAAAAAGTAATTGCCCTGTTGGCTAGGAGGCTGGTGATATTTGTGGGGTTTTATTTCTGGTGCTGTGAAGTCTCATCTTGATAAGCTGTGGGCTGGGTTCTAGCAGCTTAACATCTTTCTTTTGGGTCTGGCACGAAAGCAGCCACGAGGTGCTTGATCTCTCAATGACTGCCAACATCCCTTGCAGTTCTTCACTCCATGGGATTTTTTCAGGACATGATGTAGCCTTCATACTATGTACCACATGCTGCAGCAAGTCCATAAGCAAAAGCTGTAAGGTCTCATGTTTCCTGAAGTAATTTCTGATTCTCATCAGTTAGCAGTTCTTGATTAGATTTCTTGTGTATTCTTCACAGAAGCCTTCTTTAGAGGTTTCATGAAGCTTAACACATAATCTAAATCCCTTTTAAGGCTCTTAATTGTGTGGATTGCTTTGCACACCCTAGTTTTATCCCATGTGATTACTGGAGAATTTATTGAAAAACATTCCTCCCCAAAATCTTATGGTTACTTTTTGTATGGCAGCTGCAAGCAAGTCTGTCTGTCTTTTTAAATGATTGTGTTTAAAAAAAAACATGTATTCAAACACAGGCGTTTTTGTTTCTGTACATACTCATTTGAAACAGTAGGCTTTTAAAATGGATGTGGCATTTCTAATGTTTTAGATAGTTTCTTAGATGCAGAAAATAATTAAAAATATTCAAAGCATCAAAGCTCGTAAGAGATAAGCATCTCTCCTTTCAAACTGTGACTGTGATTATATATTCCAGGATGAAGAATAACAAGAAAATAAATCAGCATTGCTTTTGACCTACTAGGTACATCTTCTCTATCAAAATTTTAATTGCTGCATGACTTCCTGAAATGGTCTGGAAAACTTAACTTAGTTAAAATATTAAAAATATGATTTTAATAAATTCAAGTACAGCTATTAAGTCAGGAAGTAATGGAGTTGGGCTACTACATTTTTGTACACTTTTTATACCTGGTAAGAAGAATCTTGTTATGGTATCAAAATATGAGGAGTTAGCCTATCAGTCCTTAGGAACTAAAACAAAACCAAACCCTTAACATGTGAATGAAATGTATTTTATAAAATCTTTTAGACCAAACAGTGGACTTTTTCCCTACAATTTGAAAGTGGTTTAACATTCCTTTCTTCTTGTTTTCTCCTCTTGTCAAATCATTGAGATATGCAGAAATGGATAAAACAAAGCATACGATTTAAAAATTTTCTTCTGCATAATAATATAATATCCTTTGTAATTTTTTTCTACAGATAATTTCAGTAGAACAAGCGTTCGGAAACTGAAGTCCTTACTCTTGATTTCCTGGTATCGAGGACTCATCAGGCACCATCTTCAGTCTTTTTATTCAGTATTTTTTCCCAAGCAGAGGGAGAGTCTACTTTGGTGTCCATCTGTTTCAGCTGAACGTCATCTCCTCGCTGTTTGTTTCAAATTACAAATGCCTAAGAACAGCAAGGTAGTGAAAAGAGAGCTAGATGATGAGGTCATTGAGTCAGTTAAGGACCTGCTCTCTAATGAGGACTCTTCAGATGATGCCTTCAAGAAGAGTGAACTTATGGTTGATGATCAGGAAGAAAAAGATGTAGATGTTGAAGAAGGCTCTGATATGGAAGATGAAAGACCTGCTTGGAATAGCAAACTCCAATATATTCTGGCACAAGTTGGATTTTCTGTGGGATTGGGGAATGTGTGGCGATTCCCCTATCTGTGTCAGAAGAATGGTGGAGGTAAGTTTTGTGATACAGCTAGTTGTGTCTAGATGATGCTAACCTTTCAGAAATCAAAGTTAGCAGAAAGAGCCTCAGTCAAACCTGCTCCAACATGTCAGGTTTTTCTTTTCGTTTTTGCCAGAGCCTATGGGGAAAAACTCACATTCTCTTTATTTAGAAAGATGCATTTGTTAAAGTAAGTAGCAGATTTTTCTAAGATACCATTTCCTCATTTTAGCGTAGAAAGCTCTTGATGCAACCTTAGCTACTACTTAAACCAGTGACTACCCATAACACATAATTATGGAGGGTTGCATTGTTTAGGACCTGGTTATTGTGCTTAAATATTCTTTATAGTACTTTAACAATAAATCAAGGCATTAAAACTACATCCACTTTAAAGACCAAAGCAGCATTCGGTCTTTTAGTCTTTAGAGGTACTATGTTTTACACCTTTACTTTCTAATTGCTTTTAGCTCCTGGCCATTGGATCATGATTTACTTCTGACAAGAACTTCAAAATATCCTGGGAGGGAAAAAGTTGTGGGGTTTTTTGTTTGTTTTTGGTGATTTTTTGTTTGGTGGTTTTTGGGGTTTTTTTAAACTGATAAGTAAATCATTACATTAAGGGACTGCATCTGTTTTTATGCTGTTAGACAGTTTACTGTTTTCCTGAATAACAAGGCATCTTTCACTTAAAACAATAACATCAAGGTGTTTGTTAGTTCACCATCTGTGGTCTTGAATGCAGTTTGAAGTATGAGGCTGGAGACTTTTTCCTTCCTCTATGAATGCAAGATTAGTATTTCATCCAATGCTCTACTGTACCCAAATATACGACATTAATGCACACTCTATTGTGGCTAGTTACTAAGCTTAATTTAAAACAAACCTGTCACATTTTATGATGCAGAAAGTGAATGTGTACAGAGAATGAAGAATAATGTTCTGCTCCTGCTGCTTTTTTAAAAGCTGAATGATACAACTGATATAATTGAGGAGTACAGAAATGAGCCTATAATATGATGAAAGTGTAATTCTTTATTTGTTTTCTCTCAATTCAAGCACCAAAAGTTAAGTTTATGATTTCAAATATTCTATCTTCAGGATAAAGTTAAATTCTTTTGTATCTAGTTACAGGGGTTTTTTTTACTATAATTTAATTTTCTTTTTTTCTCTTTTATTCTGGAGAGAAAGTCATTAAATGATTGATTTGAATTATGGTGTCAAGATGTCGTCTCAAGGAAAATGGACTACAGCAGTTTGTTTTGTGTAGTTGTGTCTCTTTGAAAATCTGTGTCTAATGTATTTAGGAATTTTGCGAGCCAGTTGGGTTCTTCTTTGAACCAAAAGAAGGGATCTACTGGTATGCTCCTTGGTCTATTGGTTTCATGCCCTCAGGTGCTTTTAAAGTTATGCTGTCAATGAGGGTAAAATTAATTCTGGTCAATTATAAATTAATTAAGTTAGTCAATAATTTCACATTTCAGAAAAAAAAAACAAGACAAAAACCCCCACCGAAACAAAACAAAAGCCCTAGAACAGTAAACCAGCCAATCTTCAAGGATTATGACACTTTATTAATCAAACTTGAAAAAGTAACTACGATGTCACTTGAGATTGTAGTTAAGTGCTTTCTCCTGTGCTGTGATTGCAGGAAATTAGATATATAACATGGTCTGTGGAGATACAATGTTTTCTGCACATGCTGAGACAAGGGTGTATTTGGCTTTTAACAGTAATTTTGCACCGTTTTAGCAAATGGCAGCCTTCTGAACAACAGAAAAGGAATTATTCATTAGAGCTGAAGCTTGCTTGGTTTTCAAGTTAATCATAATGCAGATGGAGAAGGTGACACAAAACTTTGAAATATGTAAAGTGAACTGGTGCCTGTATGTGTGTGCGGATGGACACATAATTCCCCCAAGTGCATAGAAGAATAGGGGAAGGGAGTGAAAATTTCAAACACCTGGTAAAACCTACACACATTTTATGAGGTTCTGTTTTCTGCTACACATATTATTTCAAATAAGTATTCTAGGTAAAATTAGATTGGTTTTATGTAACCCATGTAAATATCAATGTCAGAACTTTTCTGTAATCTTCTGCTGATAAAGCTTTACTATAAATATCTGTTGAAGTCTCTTGGTATAAGGTAAACTTTCTCTGAGAAGTGTACTACCTTCATTTTAGACCTTCATTTACTTCCCTGTGTTTAAGGAACTTATATCTGGAAAATACCGTGTGAGGGGAGGGAAGTATATTAAAAAGTAGTAAACCAATAAATCCAGTTCCAATTTAAACCAAAAGGAAATAAAAACCATAATTACTCGTTAGTTTCCTTCACAGCCATCAGTACAAGAAAACACAAATCCTAACTGTGTAGTAATCTTCATTTTTATCTTTTTTTTTTAAACTTCTGCGACAAAAACAACAAAATAAACATATACAAGACACAGCAAGGTTAGCCAAAATAGATATATGTTATTTGAGAATTTTGTGGAGAAAAAATGGTGTGTTTCCCACCCTATTTTCAATAGATTTAGTTTGTTGACAGCTGTGGCCTGTGGTAAAATGACACTCCTAACGCAGAGCTCTCTACAGCTTCAATGAGATACCTGTGATACCATCTTTAAAAGTAACCTGAGTAGTAGCACTATGCTGCAGTGAGAATTTGGATGTCTGTAGGTATCTTTGCAATCTCTGTTTCTGGGTCTGCTCTGTTCCACCAGACCAACTTCCTCCAATTTATGTCTTGTGATTATTTAACACTTACTCCCATTGCTTAAATTTGCAGCAACTCATAAATATTTAGAGTAATATCTGCTATTTTTTATAGTTAACTAAGTTACAGCTAGACTGGGTGGCTCTTTGCTGACTTTCACACTTGTCTTATTCCCAGAAAAATGTTTGTTGGGAGAGGTGAGAGAAAAGGCTGGTATGCAGCTGGAATGTACTTGAATCCACATTGTAGGGGATGTAGCTGTAATGCCAAATGTATTGAGAGGAAAAAAGAGTCTGGGAGGAGACTGAGAGCACTCCAGGGTGCTGGTTTTCTTGACTTTGAGAGGAACGGCGCAAAGGAGTTTTAGGCTCTGTGAAAGAGGGGCTGAAGATGTTCAGTAAAGTTTTGAGGAACTGACTATAGATCTCTCTGTCCTCACCACAGGCCCTTCTTATCCCTGCCAGGCAATGCTCAGACCCCATTCTGGCACCTCTTCCACCCTTTGCAGCCTTACAGATAACAAAAACTGTTTCATCCTTGATTCTTGAAGGCGATTTGCACTGGAGCTGAGTTTGCTCAGTTTCATTTTTGCACTGTAGGATTTGTTTATTCCTCCTTTACTACATGAAGGTGAATATGTGTGTTTGTTCAGATAAGCACAGTTCCTATATAACAATCTCATAACCTCTGTTAGCATAACATAGGTTCAGAGCTGCCTTAGATTCCTATGGTTGATAGCCTTAAAAATTAACTGCTCAGGTCTCCCCTGTCTTGCTGAGATGCTCATAAGATGCTCATAAACTAGATTTATAATTTCCTGCTGCTCAAAACTGTCATCTGGAGGACAGCTTGCACACCTTTCACTGTTTTCAAACAAAGAAAATATTGAAAGTTTATTCTGTTTGGTTGTAACTTCCCTTTAGCATTAGCAGAAGTATAATGATACTATTACATAATTAGAAGTAACAAAAGAAAATTAAATTAGCTATTCTGCTAAAATGACTGTTACCTTGAAGAAAAGTGAGGAGTCTGCAAGGTACTATATGCCCAAAGATTTTGTGTTGCATTTTTGTGAGCATTAACTGAATTTTTCTGATTTTCTTTTTTTTTTTTCTTTTTTTTTTAGCTAAGTCTTTTTTAATATCTCTGTGATGTAAAAAACCTGAAAGGACTACTAAACAATTGTTTGTTGTATATAAACAATAAATAATTTATTATTGTTTATAAACTACTAAACATAGGAAAACCAAATTTTTCCTACTTCCTATGCAAAATAGGAAAAATAGCATAGCAGATGATAGTATCATGTTTGGAAAAGATTGACCTGGGTAGAGACACATTGTGAGTTTTTACAGTTAAGTAGTCTGAATTTTTTACTGAAATACCAGCAGAGTGACATTAAAATTCTGTGATCTAATAAAAAAGTACAGCAGTTGGACTTTTTCCTCTGTTAGAAGTTAACAACTAATACAAGCGAAATAGGAGCAAAGCAACTATTCCCTTGTATTCCAACACTTGAGTATGGATTCAGAGGCTTTATTATGTAGCTTTGGATCAATAATTTATATTCAGTGCCTTGAGGTCATTGATGACTACAGTATAATTTTTTGAGATCGGTATTATCAGACTCAAAATTTAGTTGTACTTTAGTGTACTGTAAATGTCTTGTTTCTATTTTGCAAGTGTAATTCTTCATTGAAGCTAATTGGCTAAGGTGATATTCACCCTTTAAGCACAGTTTTGTAAACAGACACACCTGAACATACTGAAGCTGAAACTAGTGACAGGAAGACTGTCCTGTCAGGATAGACTATAAGTCTACAGATAAAACGTAAAACCATTTATCAGAGTTTCTATTTTGTAGTGGTAAATAATTTTACTCACTGAAGCTTAGTATACTGTTAACCTATAGTGTTTTGTTGCTCACTTGTCATACCTTCAAAAATTTTAGCATTTGACATTGAAAATAAGTTTATCTTCATCTGAATGTTATCTTCTTGCTTGCATTCTGTTTGTAAGTGTCTAGTAAGTGATAAGAGCTGGGATCTCTCTTCAAGACAGTAGTAAACTTCACCTTGATTGAATAAGAATTAAATCAGACACCAGACATTTAATTAAAATCTAGCACAGCAGCAGCTGAAACAAATGTGAAAAGTTAATGTTTTTCAGATTACATCAATAATTGCTAGGAGGAGAAAATTCTTCTGTAGTATCAAAGTTGTAATGATTATGTTGCCTTGTGTTATTGCTTTTGAAAGTATTTTCCAACTCTTTAATCACTAATGAATCATGTAATTTTATGAATTTTTTTGAGCATTTATAAGAGCTTAAAACCAATGTCATGATTCCACTTCTATCATTAATGTTGCCAAATACAGTGCTATGGTAAGCTCGAGAAAGACGAGCTTACCAGCTATCCCATTCTGGTGCTTGATTAAATAAAATAATTAAGAAATCAAGGTAGTGCTGTGCACAGTTTTAGCAATCATGAAATCTCTTAAATTTCTTATATTTTTCATTCATTCTACTGAAGAAGGATGAGGGGGTTATTTTTCTTATTGAGATGAATTTTTTAATACGAAAGCCAATGTTTAAGACCAAAACAGGCAAAACCCCCTATGATTTCACAGTTGAATAATTTTGTAAATGTAGTAAGGAGACCTGGGATCCTGAACTACATAGAATTGTAATATTCTGAAGGCAGATAGGTGTAGCAGACAACTGATGGTAGGATGTTATTCCAGGCCAATTTATTATTCAAATTAGATCCAATATTGTAACTGCAAGGACCCATGTTTTCTTGCACAGGCAAATAAGAGACATGCTGAGATGTTTCCGTAGTGATTCTTTTTTCAGATGAGGAGTGAGGATATCTTAGAGTTCTTTGAAGTATATCTAGCTTCAAGGGAAGAATTCAGCAAAATACTTGGCCAGAAATGCTGTGGCTTCATGTTGACTAAGGGGCACAGAACCCCTTTGCAGCTGTGATACAGTTGTATAATCCAGCTATGTCCAAGCTCTATTGTACTGAAACTCACACATGCACAATTTTCCATTATGTCCACTTTGGTGACTGGAACAAGATCAGAAGGAAGCTCAGCAGGTTTGAATAATCAGAAGAACCAACACTTCAGGTGCTTTGCACAAACCTAGCAGTATAGAGGTGAACTCTGCTGTCTGGCTACCCACTGAATTACAGGGTTGTCATGTCTAATGTAATGTGGATTTAATACCACATTTATTTCATTCATTTAGTAGAATCTAACTGATAAATCTTGCAATTTGCATTGATACTGCACCATAAAACACCACATCAGCCCAGTCTTTAAACATGTGCTTAACTTTGCAGCCTTGTGATTAAGGTTGTGGACTGGGACACTGAAGAGCTGGGTTCAGTTCCTACTCTAGTACAGTCATCCAGTGGGATACAGGGTAAGTCACTAGGCCCCAATTTTTTTGAGCTGTATAGGTTTGTCTCTGCTCAGATATGCCACATCTGTCTAATTAAGATCTAAGGTATCGTTTAAAGTAGCATTATATGATACAATACCTGTGTACTGTTGGTTTTCAATGAATTGTATGAGCAGATTTTTTGAAGACAGTGATGCCAAAGCTCCTCACTTGCAATGTAAATTCTATCTTACAGAAATTTTGAGAGTCGGTCCGGAGTATTTAATGGTTTCTGTGTTATATGTTTTAAGACATATAGTCCCCCTCATTTTTGAATGTGGTTGTTTCTCTGTTCCTCAATTTTCCTCACATTTATTTCTTTCTATTTCTTTTCTTAATAGAAAGTAAGTCCTTTGCATTCTTTCCGTTATGTGCACATAGAAAATGAACTGCGAGAGACACCAAAGTACTGAATAGGAATATAGCTGCTACCTCAGTCAAAACAATGCTCCAGTAGACACTGTCAGACAATATCATTGCATAGTATATTATCACATCATGAAAATAAAACATAGGAGCTACTTCATTGATAATGTAGCCTATAGACTGTGAGGTACATGAGATTAATATTCTTTGTCTGGTGCACCAGTAGCTTTTCATAGAATCATAGAATGGTTTGGAAGGGACCTTAAAGATCATCTAGTTCAAACTGCCCTGCGATAGGCAAGGAACCTTCCACTAGACCAGGTTATTCAGAACCCCATCCAACTGCCTTGAACAGTTCTAGGGATGGAGAGTTCAAAACCTCCCTGGGCAACCTGTTCCAGTGCGTAATCAACCTTATAGTAAATTTCTTCCTAATATCTAATCTAAATCTACCCTCCTTCATCTGACGGCTATTCCCCCCTATTCTGTCGCTACATGCCCTCATTAAAGGTCTCCAGCTCTCTTGTAGGTCCCCTTTAGGTACTGCTATAAGGTTCTATAAGGTCTCTCCAGAACCTTCTCTTCTCCAGACTGAATAACCAAAGTTTCCCAGGTCTGTCTTTCAGTCCTGTGACCAACTTGGTGCCTCTGGACTCCTTCCAAGAGATCATCATCTTGTGTTGGTGCTCCCATTTTTCCTAGATTTTTTCTTCTTTTTTTCCACCTAGTCTTGAACTCAAGGCTGCAACTACTCCATGATTAATACCTTTGTAATGGAAGGGGATGTCCAATTAGTGTGTACTTCATGAGGAACAAAATAGCAAGTGGACCTAAATGGGAACGAATGCTACCAGAACATCTGAGACCTCCTGCACAGCCTAGGAAAGTTCAGCTTTTCTAACATAAACTGTATTCCATGAGATAAATTGCCCACTAAGGATATGAAAATGCCAGTGCATTTTAATAGATCGTTTAAAAAGCCCTAAAAAGTTGACCCTGGATGAAGGAACTTGAAGTAGGACTTAGCTGGCATTGAGGATAAACACCAAATTGGTTTCTGAACTTCTCAGCTTCTCTTTCATCACAGGATAAAGACATTGATTATACAAGTTAGCAGCTCTGAATTTAAGCTTCTGAGGTCTTTAGATCTTTGCTTTGTAGCTTGCTTCAACACACTGCAGTCAGCATCTCTCAAATGTTTTTCCTTAGCTTTATAATAGTTTCAAACAGAAGTTCTAAGGCCTTTGAGTTAGTTGTCCAGCACAGTGGTCTGTATTGCAGTGTAAGAGCCACACAAAGTCAGGTGCCACATTGCTTATTGCTGATCCCTGCATCTTTTGTTAGCGCTGGTACTAAATATACCACAACACCAAGGAGGAAGTTGGGAAGGACTTGGAACTTGTCAGTGCTCTTATGGTATGGATATATTTGCTTGCAATCAGACTTCCTGAATTAAATGGAGATACCTCCTTAAGTTAGAATTCTGTATGATCTGTTCCTGGGAATAAGACCTTAAAAGAGGAATTGCTTTATATGTATATATGTTTGCATAAAGGTAAATTTACAGTTGCATTTTCAAATATGACTTGAAGAAGAGAGTTGGTGAGTACTGCAAGATACAGATCTACAATACTCCATTTTGCTTCTACCTCATGTTTCTGTTTTCTGTCTGGAGCCTTATAGCAACAGGCTGATACAGTTTTCTTGCTTAGCTGGGTAGCATCATTATTATGTACAGTATGAAGTCCCCTTTTTATGTATCTGAGACATGGAGAAATTCAGAGGTATCTTCTGAAACTTCTTATGATTGAAGCTCACTCAGAATGATGTATACAGAGTGTTTTCTGTATTTTCTTTTTATTTAGTCTTGCTGCTGTGTTACAAGTCAAGCTGTAAGGTTTTCTAAGAAATGTTGATTCAGCTCCAACGACTCTGTATTTTTAGAAAGTTTGATAGAATGTCCCACATTTCAAACAAATAACTCATTTCAGTAATATCTCACTTGCAGTAAGGCTCACCTCAAACATGTTCCAGTGCTTTATAAATCAAGTGTCTTTGGGTTTTTGATACCTTACAAGAGTTACAACCAGGGTTCAGCTAAAATTATTCTTGCATGTGATCAGAAAAGCTTTGCCATGAAGGACACTAATTCAAATTTGAAGCTATTAGAAATTTTCACATTTGTTCTGTCAAGTTCTGACTTGTCTTCTATTTACTCTGATTTATACTTTGTTCCCCTCATAGGTGCCTACCTTGTGCCGTACTTAATCTTGCTCCTGATCATAGGGATTCCACTCTTTTTCTTGGAGCTTGCTGTTGGGCAGAGGATCCGTCGAGGGAGTATTGGTGTGTGGAATTATATCAGCCCCAAACTTGGAGGAATTGGATTTGCAAGCTGCGTAGTAAGTTTTCTAACATTGTATCGTTTGCTTTCTGTTGTTATGATTTGCTTTCTGTTCCTGTTTTGCTTCAGGGAAAGGCAAATGATTTATAGCTGGACATCAAGGTCAGTTTACAATGTTTTTGAACACCTTAGAACTTGAATTGATCATTAAAACTGTTGGTATATGTGTGTCTGTTAATTCAGTCAACTTATATTTTTTCTGATTCTTTTGAAATTAGGAACTGTGGAACAGAGTAATCTGGAGGGAAAATGACTATAAAAGTATAGGTGTAACATGATAAATATAGAGAAAAGTGAAAATTTAGAAAATGTCAGGTACTTTAATGGGACAAATTGTTCCCTTTTTCCTCTGATTTAGTTGAATTAAACTTAGGTTCATTGACTGATGTACAGAAATATGCAGAAATTCAGCAGGGTTTTTTTTTTTAATTTACTTCACAAATGTAACTTTCTGGGTTTTTTTTTTTTTTCTTTTTACTAGGTATGCTTCTTTGTAGCCCTGTACTACAATGTCATTATTGGATGGAGCCTGTTTTACTTTTCCCAGTCTTTTCAGCATCCGTTACCATGGGACCAATGTCCTTTAGTTAAAAATGCGTCTCATACCTGTAAGTCTATATTAACATAAGGTTCTTAAAATCATATAAAGTATATATAGAATTATATAAAATTTGAGATTTTCAAACAAAAAGGAGAAAAACTACAATTCAAGAAGATATTTGTGTGCAAAAGTGTTCTATGCAAAAGTGGTTGTCTAGCTTATTAAAATGTCACATTATAATACTTGAAAAAATATAACAAAAGCTTAATCTAAGACATACACAGTATTTGGAAATAAGCGTCACTGTCAACAGCATTTTAAAGAGTAATGAAATAGGAGAATGCTATTTAGTGTGTTGCAGAAAGGGAACATTTCTTTTTTTCTGATGTCGATACTGCTTTTTATACTTACTTGGTGAAAAACAAAGGTGAAATAAGGATATTTTTACATTTCAACTACTAGGTTACTTCCTGGCAAAAAGTTGTTGGTTTACTAACAAAGGAGAACATGGAAAAGCTGTAAATATCAATGAAATGCAAGTGATATGAGTACTCTTTTCTTTGTAAATTAATGGAAATGAGATAATCAGTCCTTTGAGTTTTCTCTAATGAGATAATCTCTTACAGACATATTCTATAACAACATGAAAAGGTCCTTATCCCTTGGGTTTGGTTATCTTGTAACAGTACACATTTTGTATTATTACTGCTATTGAAATATGAATTATTTCTTCTTTTAGTTTCCTTTTATTTCTGATCCAATATTTTCTTTAATTATCTTATGAATGTCACTTGAATAAAGAACAACCAAGGATGTTTGAAAAGTTATACCTTTTTGTAGTGTCTTTTCCAGAGCTGCTTGCTTCAGTTATTATACAGAAATAGTCAGTACTTGTGAATGTTGACACACAGTCAAACTAACTGTATTCCACAAGCTACTGTCCATCAATTGAGCAGCAGTGGTTGTTTATGTACTCTTATCTTTCCTATATATTAAGAGATAGTGTGTCAGCCTAACTTGAGTGGTTAAAAATAGTGTATTTTCCCTTTTTTTCCATTAATTATCTTGACTCAGACATGCTTACATGTATGGTTGATTGTCAGGTGTAAATAATTTATAAAGAACTTAAGTAAATATTTTCTCTGAAGAAATCTTTCTGTTTATATGTTACATGTCTAGGTACATACAGTTTCTTAAACTGCTTGGTAACATGACTATAACAGAATTACAGTATGATCCAAAGAATCACTTCTGGAATATACATAGCAACTTTCATTGAATATATCTGTATAGGAGCTGTTTAATTCCTTTTCTCATCACTTTGGTATCATTATGTTATTATTTTATTGTTTATAATGGTAGTTGAGTCTCTGATTATTTGAGTGTTGTATCAAAGCAGACGCAATTAATGATTTGTTTTCCATGTGTCTTCAAATTTGTGTTCATTGCAGAGAGATAGTTTTCGTAGTATGTAATTCATAGTATCATATGCAGATAATGCAATTTTATGTGTGATGAATAGATTGTATGTCTTGATCTAAAGCTGCCTCCTATTTAGTTCTGAAGTGAGAAATGAATTCTACCCTGGAATAGGATTAACTGTAATGCAGAAGAATACATTATCCCAAAAGGGTATTTTAAAAGATATACCCAGAAGCTTTCACTGATAGCAGTTACTTTTTATTCTTTTAGACAATGTGTTAAGACTGTTTTGTGAGTTTAGTTTCTTAATAAATGATGATGGCACAATTAGAAATATTGAAAAGTGGTAGAACAGTGTTATGAAATAGCTCTTGTGAACTGATTCTTTACTTGCTAACATCTCTTTGACAGTTGTGGAGCCAGAGTGTGAAAAAAGTTCTGCAACCACCTATTACTGGTACAGAGAAGCACTGAATATTTCCAGCTCCCTATCAGAGAGTGGGGGTTTAAACTGGAAGATGACTGTCTGCTTGCTGGCTGCCTGGGTCATGGTATGCTTAGCAATGATCAAAGGCATTCAGTCTTCAGGCAAAGTGAGTATACTGTTTACCTACTTGACATTGTTTCATTTTGAAGCATTTCAGGACATTTCTGTTCACCAAATCCTCTGTTAACTCTCATAAAATCTGCAGGAGCAGGTTAATGCTTTGACTCACTCCTGCATTTGTATAATCTCAGGTAGAGGAATATTTGGAGTTAAGCATTGTAATCCTGTAAATTTTATTGAAAATGGTAGTAATTTAGTGGGAATTGAGATCTGAAGAAGAATCATTTTGCTTCTCATCAGCATGATAGTTGCATGTAACTGTACCTCAGCTTTATTGTGCAGCATAAGCGTTTTGAGTGTCTAAGGAAATAAGTTTCCGTGTACTCACCATATGACTCCAGTGCATTCACATATGCATGCTTCTGGCGTTAACACAGCTGCTTTCCAGGATTCTGGATTGTTTCTTTTGACAAATGACTTACCAGCCCTTTGCATCTGAGTACTGTTACCTTGTCTTCTTCCCTTTGCATGCTGCCAGTTGGATTTTCTGGTGAAAGATTTGCTAGATCTGTTGATATCGATGGGATTTTCAGAGGAAAAATAATTTGTCTCAACAGCAAAATTCATTGCTATTAAAAAATTTGGCACTGACATGGCTGTTTTTGTGACCTCCTTGGGGCATTTCAGTTAAAGAAATAAGTAGCAAGTTTAGCTAGCAAATTTTCTTTTCAGGGTAGTGAAAGGTCAGATTTGATTACTGGTTTTTATTGTTTTGACAGTAAGCATTACTAATTGATTGAATTAATTGGTTATTATTATCCTTTCTATTGATTCTTGTCCCCTTTCCTTCTGAAGACAAAATTAGTTTCTATTCACACTGCATATCTTTGCCATGCCCTCTCAAAGGGCTTTTGTAAAGAGAAGCTTTTCTGCAACAGTTTACTTTTTTGTTTTCATCTCATTGAATTAATACTGAATTTCCTTGGAAGTCCAGTGGCTCTTTATCAGTTAGTAACAAAGACATCAGGCAGTTGTATTGCTTTTGTACAGTACAGAATTTAATTTCTTTTACAGTCATGTGTTTTTACTTTCTACTGCAGAGACAAGGGGAATGGGAAGTGTTCTGCATAGAGCATATGATTAACAATTGTGTAGTGAATGAACCTATTGAAAAGAAAGTCCATGTTAAATGTCATGTTACCTTTTTTTCTTACCTTCTTGTATTTCAGATCATGTATTTTAGTTCCCTTTTTCCATATGTGGTACTTCTATGCTTTCTGATCAGAGGACTGCTCCTTAATGGGTCAGTGGATGGAATTCGTCACATGTTCACTCCTAAGGTATGTACTTAATTTTTGTTTGCAGGGTATTAAAGTTTCAGTGGCAGTTTGACCATTTATGAATGCTCTCATTTAAGCTTATTGTTTTCATAGAACATTTGGCTGTATTTCTGTTTGCTTAAATTGCAAATTTTTTGGCACAATACCAAGCTCTAAAGTCCAAAGGCTCTAGGTGTTCCAAGGGTCTGTAGGGTTACCTCTCTTAGGTGAGGGTTCCCAGAGATAACACGCCTCTACAAAGCTAAAAAACTGAGAGTGCAATTCAGAGGATTCAGGAAGTTTAGAGAGCTCTAAATACTGAAAAGAGAAGTTTGCCATTTTCTTATATTGAAATGTCTAGTTCTGGATTGTCAGTGCCTTACTTTGAACTACCATGGCATACATAATTAACTTGTTTCTTTTGAAAAAGAGCATTGTTTTTCTTCCTTTTTAGAAAAAAATAAAGCTGTTTACATAGTAGCCCAAAGTACAGGAGACCTGTATTTAATAATAAAGTACTGTAAGTGCTTGCCACTCAGCTTTCCTTATTAATTAATGTAATGACATACTAAGATAGCAGCAGTTCTAAGCATATAATTTTTTTTCTGCCAATATTTTTGCCAGGAATGTGCCTTACACAGCTTTAGATTTTCTAACTGTGGAGGTGATAAGGGATGTTATGAATCATTGTTTAGCTTGAAGATCTAAATTCTACCCACACCTATCTCAAATGCTTGCAACTACATCTATACTATAGAAACAGCATGTTTGAATAGTCAAAGCCCTACTCAGGAATGTGTAACTCTGGGCTTCATATGTATTGTGAAATGGACTTTCCAAAAAGTCCACTTCACAATATGGTTGAGAAGAACAGGGCTATCATTTCAAAAATGAAAGCTAAATAATAAGATAATCAAAATCAATGCACATAGTGGCTAATGCCAGATGACAGGGTTTTGTCAGTTGTTTTGATTTCAGGTGTTTTGAGTCTGGAGAACTGTCATCCTATGAAAATGACCTTTGTCAGCTGTCACATTGATGCAGTCATGTTCCATTTCACTCACTGCCACCATTTTAGAGAGTCATTCTTGTGCAGGAACTTGCAGGCTGCTCAGGCAAATTTGGGAAACCTGAGGAAGAGAGAAATGGAATGCTATTAATGAGAGAAAGTCTAAAGTGGAGGTGAAATACAGACCGCTCTAAGATATAATTTGGTTTCTAAACCACAGTGTTAATGTTTTCTTTGTCTGAAGAAGTACTACTAGATACTGAGGGAAAATAAATATAAAAATTCCCCTTGGATACCAACACCTCTTCAGTACTACTTCATGAGTTAGACTTAAAATAAGTTGCAGCTGCTGCTTACTTTACAGTTATGTTATACTTGATTATACGATTGTTTCAACTGTTCACAAATGATATCAAAAGAGAAATGGTTCTTAATTTATTCTGACAGTTTCCAGTTCTATATCAAAATTTAAGTTATGGTTTAAATTTGAAGTTAGGAGGCTTGCATGTCACATGTATATGTGAATATAAACCTTACAAAATACTTCTATTATAATTTTTTGTACTTGAGCACTTATTTGGACTATAAGCTCATATGAGACTACCTGAAGCAATTCAGACTCCCCTACCTGTTGTTTCATTCACTCCGCTGTGCTAACACCTTATTTGGGCATTCAGGCTATAAAAAGGAGTGCTAAACCAATCTG
The DNA here is from genome assembly GCA_013401135.1 of Cettia cetti. Taxonomy (NCBI): domain Eukaryota; kingdom Metazoa; phylum Chordata; class Aves; order Passeriformes; family Sylviidae; genus Cettia; species Cettia cetti. The sequence goes on along the minus strand of VZUI01035785.1, from coordinate 43,222 downwards.
GCATTATTGAAAATTGAAAATTATCCAGGTAGATAGATGTGAGAAGGGAGGCAGAAGCATCTAGTCGGCCCAATTAACTGAGCAAATGACCACGTTATGAGCACAGACGATTGCATCAAATTCCCATGAGTTATGCCAGCACGGGGGAGGATTGGCACACATTGCTGCAGGTGTGAGAGTGCAAGACTGACGTAGAAGGGGAGAATTTCTCTGTTTGGTGTGGCTGTTAAACAAAGCAGAAATTCTAAATAAGAAAAAGTATGTGGAAAACCTAAAGGAAGGTATGTGAATAGCCCAGTTAAATCAACTACTGCAATTAAACTGTAGGATTCTATGAAGCTGAAGTACAGAAACTCCAACATTTCACATACAATAACTAATAGCAAATCAATCTGGAGTCTGTTTTGAAAGTCTGGGCTCCATAATATCCGAACACACACTACTTTTGATGGTACCAAAGGATACATTACAGGATGTGAGAGGTGGCTTGATATTTCAACCGGATAGGGGTTTGGTGCAGTTCAGGAGGCTCCTCGCGCTCCCTCTGGTGGGAAAGCTCTGGCACAACGGAGTGATACAGAGTTAGAGCTACGTGCAATAGCCACTTGTGCATTGTAATAATAATCTGAATTGTAAGTCAGGAATATGTTTAGTCTTAAACACTTTTTCCCAATTATGTTTTATTTCATTTATATATAAGTGAATAAAGAAGCTTTCTGCTGCCTATCTGTAATAAATATTATATCTCCATGGGAAACTGACATTTTATTCAAAATGTAACAATAACAGATTTATTTCTCCTCAGAGTAAGACAGTCAGTCTAATAATGCTGACATCTATGCTGATGTTTCTGAGTTCTACTATTATGAATAAACTTAGGGCTTAAAGAAAATAAGTTACTTGCATTAATGGAGGCCTTGAATCAGCTTGAGCAAATCTGGTGTTTAAATTTGACATGTACTTCTTTACTTCTTTTTTGAAATTCAGTATCTAGAAGAATTTGAGATAGACGATGGTGACTCATAACTTTGTAACAAAGTTATTCTTTTGAAGGAACAATGCAGTTGATCTGAGTGAGCAATACTGTTAAATTTTTTGATAAAAGGCTTAGTTGCCCCTGAAATACATGACCCTTTTAACATAGGATTAAATTCAAGGCATCTGACTTAAGAGACTCTACTCATGTACTATACAGCTTCTGGAGGCAAGCTTTCATTTCATATATTTTGTTTTGCTTTACATATTTGCATGTAGTAGAATTCCATATAAGCATTGTATCTCATGTTCACCTTTTTTCTTTGCTTGTTTGAAAAGTAACAACAAAGCAACTTTAATAATACTCATTGCATTTATTAAGAGGGTTGATCAATCTAAAATACATCTTAAGTCTAATGAAGTCAGTACATATACTGTAAATAAAAGACAGCTAATACTGTAAAAACAAGTTCTCATTTCTCTGTATAACTAGCTGCTATTTCAGTTATATAGCTCCAGTAATGTCTTGTTGGTGGGAACATACTGTATAGCATGTTTCTCTTCAATGTTTAGATAATATAAAATAAATAGAAATCTGGCCCATAAGTTTGTCAACTTCAGGGGTCGCATTCAGCTTTCATTTTATCATAATGAAAATATGGTTGTAGTGGAGTATTAGCATTTTATGATGTAGGGTTTATTCTGTTGTTTTTTTCACATAGTAGAAATGCATTTAATAGCTGACATATTGTATCTAATTTCAAACAGCTTGAAATAATGCTGGAGCCCAAGGTCTGGAGAGAAGCTGCTACTCAGGTGTTCTTTGCCTTAGGGCTTGGATTTGGTGGAGTCATTGCCTTTTCAAGCTACAACAAGAGAGACAACAACTGCCATTTTGATGCTGTACTGGTGTCCTTCATCAATTTTTTCACTTCTGTGCTGGCAACTTTGGTGGTGTTTGCAGTTCTGGGCTTCAAAGCCAATATCATAAATGAAAAATGTGTTACCCAGTATGAATATCCATTTCTTTTTAAATTTTTTTTTATGGTTTATTTAATTTATGAACTAACACAGACCACTGAGTTTGTTCTCTCTGTTCTATTGTGTTTTACAGAAATTCAGAGAAGATTTTAAAACTTCTGAAAATGGGCAATCTCAGCCAAGATATGATCCCACATCATATCAATTTCTCAAGCATTACAGCAGAAGATTACAATTTAGTTTATGACATTATACAGAAAGTCAAAGAAGAACAGTTTGATTCTCTTGGTCTGAAGTCTTGTCAAATTGAAGATGAACTTGACAAGGTGAGATTTAGTCTTGAATACAGAGATTATGAGCAGATGAATATTTGTAAGCCTGAAATAAGCTGTGAAGTGTACCTACATAGAGTATCAGTACAGTGTACCTTTAAGCCATGTACCTGTAAAGACATGGATGAAAACATGGTTGCATTCCAGCTCACTTGAGGACTTTTGGTTCTGATGTCTTAATATAAACTTCACTGATTTATAATATATTTTCATCATTATATCGTTCTTCTCAGGAGGTGATTTAAGCTCTGTTTTTCAGAAGAATTGAGCATGAGAGTTTTTCCAAAGACTAAAAGTTACCAAAGTTACTTATTCAATGTCTCAGACTGCAAGATAGTCTAGTGTTAAATACTACTTCACTAAAACTAAAAAAATATTATCTACTTATTGTAGTTGTTTAATGAGTATTATCCTGTTTTGAAATCTTACAGTAAGCCAAATCTGTAACAGAAATTATAGTTTTCTAGCTTTAGAGAGGCAATTGCGGATTGAAACACTGACTTCTGTATAGTTGCACCACCATCTGAAGATAAAATATAAAATTGGTGACTTAGATTTTAAGAGTTTCTATACTATGGCCACTGTTTAAATTTGAAACAAAACTATAGAAATTAAATCCTTCATATGCTTACTGGAGAAAACAGTGTATTTTGTAGTAGTCCTATATAGTAGCTGTCATGCAAAATTATCAGTGAAAGAAAGAAGGAAGTTCTGATTGAACACGAGAGAAAATTCTTCATAACAAGTGCAATCAGCCATTGGACTGATCTCTCAGTGGGAGTGGTGGTCTACATCACTGGACACTTTTAAGATTCAGCTGAGCAGGCTGCTGAGTCATCTTGTTTAGACTGCTTTTGCTAAGAAAGTTTGGACCAGATGATCCATGAGACACCTTCAAACCAAGTTATCTATGATTCTATGCAAGAATTATGTTAATGCAAATCAATTTACAAATTCTCATGTTTCAGTAAATAGTATTAATTGGAATAATTACATATTAGATAGCAACCTCCCACTCTGCCTTCAAGATGTAATCAATGACACTGTATGAACATGTAGTCAGACTTATCAGGCTGTCACAGTACCGAAAAAACAAAACAAAAAATACATGAATAATGATATAATTTTTTTTCCTCACTGACAGGCAGTTCAAGGAACTGGTTTAGCTTTTATTGCATTTACAGAAGCAATGACACACTTCCCTGCTTCTCCCTTCTGGTCAGTCATGTTCTTTCTCATGTTAGTAAATTTGGGACTTGGAAGTATGTTTGGAACCATTGAAGGCATTATCACGCCCATTGTTGATACCTTCAAGATCAGGAAAGAAATTCTTACTGGTGAGTTACACATACTTTCTTTTCTCCATAGAGCAGTAAACTAAATTTTTTTTGAGACTATGAATTTTTTCTTTTCTTCTTTTTTTTTTTTTTTTTTTTTACATAAAAGTTTACAGAGCATTTTACAGAGCAGTAAATCAGTGTATTCCAGGCTGTACTGCTATGCACAGGCACATTAATATCTGCTAGTAAAACCTTTTCCTGAATGTTACAGTAGCATAAACACCCTAAAACTTAAATTTTAATTTCTGTTACAAGTTTCTGTATGGTCAGTCCTTTTGGGCTCTTTCAGAATACTTTCCGTTCCAGACTATGTCACATACTGGAGAAACAAAGGAAAAGGAAAAAATGAAAATACATTACAAATTACTACAAATTATTCCTGAGCAGGCCAGATAAAATCTTAATTTATAATAAAATTTTTATTATGCCAAAATCTGTGGAGTTACTCTCTAGAGAAACATATTTTTCCCTTTTAGATGTTTATAAAGTCTTAAACAAGACGCCTAGTTTTGTTTGGGTTTTTTTTTTTTATTACTTAAATGCCCAAAGTTATTTGAGCATTTTCACGTAGCTTTGACTTGTAGGGATTTCTCTTTCTTGTATAAAATACCAGCAAAGGTGTGTAAGTTAGGTTTTTGAAAACCTTTAGGACAGCTGCTAGGGACTTGGTGTGTTATACACAAATTCAGCTTTCATATCAATGCCTGTGAAAGGTGGGATAGAAAATAAATTTTAAGAAAAGGTGATTTTGCATTATCTAACTCTATGAAGAAAATAATAAACTGTGAGAGAAATAATACATTTTATAAGAGTTTACCCCTGATGCAGCAGAGCACTGCCTTTTTTCCCAGTTGCTTTAATTACTTTACTGATATAATAAGTAATATTTGATAGATAAAAAAATCAAATTCTTGAAAAAGATAATTGATTTTTCGGAAGTCCTAAGTTATTTAGCACCTTTTAGTCTGTTCCTGGTTTTTTTAATTAGGTCTTAAATTCTTGCTGAATAACCAGAGCAACAATTAGAAATTAGCCCTTCTTCCTACATATGTGTGCAAGTACTATGATATATAGTCATTACACTGGAGTAATGGAGCATTATACAGTAATTCCTTGTTACTCTAACTGACAAAAAAAAATTAAGATAAAGAAATATTCAAGAACTGCCTTTCTGCTGTAACTTTTTAAAGTGGTCTGCATGTATGATTTTAGCTAAACTCAGTTATACTCAAAAGATTACAATTTGATGTGGCATTTTGTTAAGTGACTAAAAAATGAAATATCTGGATTATTTTTCATGCTGTACTGGTAGTATTTAAGGATTATGGCTGCAATAGACTTGGTGCTTACAAGACAAAAACTTTCAGCTTTTACAGAATTGTTAGCACATTTGCAACTCTTAGAGTTCAGGGAAACCAGCTCAAATGTTTAAATTTATTTTGCATTCAACAATTTCGTGCCTCATGCTGAGTGGTGGAAAGTTCAGAATGTCATAGTAATAGTTCATACAATGTTCATGAAAATGATTAGACTTCTACCACAGTATTTGAAACAGTGTCATTGTCTTACTTTGAGTACTATAATCAGTAATAATGGATTATCTTGGATTCATTCAATGAGTATAATATACCCCTAAAGAGTATAATGTTATCAACTTTATTTCTATGAAATAATGTGTTCATGGAACTTTGTTGTAGTTATAGCTCAGGTTTCTATGCTTTATTCCAGTCATCTGCTGCTTGGTAGCATTTTTTATTGGCCTGATCTTTGTGCAACGCTCTGGAAATTATTTTGTGACAATGTTTGATGACTACTCAGCTACTCTGCCCCTGCTTATCGTGGTGATTTTGGAGAATATTGCAGTCATCCGAATTTATGGAATAGACAAGTAAGTGAAAGAAATGTATCTCCCTATCCATATCAACACCATTCTTTACAATAATTATCACTATTGTAATTATATTGTATGAAGCATTTGCAATATACAAAGAAACACAAGTAATTAGAAGGCATGACAATCCAGTCAAGAATCTAGTCTATTATTAAGAACAGGTTTGGAGGAAGATACACTACGTCAGAACAGTGTACTGAAACCCAAAGAATGATTGCAAGTGGTCCAAAAAGAGGGGAATGCAGTAAAAGAGACAAAATTAGAGGTTTAGAAATGAGGCTGGATAGGAAAGTATAGGGAATTTGTATCAACAAAGACATCAAGAGAATGATTTCAAAAATAACCGTGGTCTAAGCAACTGATGAGGATGAGTATTTCAATGCAGTGTTCCAGGCAGTCTGAGAAAGAAACAAAGCAAACTCTAATGGCAGTCAAAAGAAAAAGTGTCAATTTATGAACCAAATTTAGTTTGACGTGTTAAAGCAATTAATTTTTCTTTGCATTAGTTGTGAGAGAGGGGATGATAGCAAAAACAGGCACAAAGCTTACTTGGAGACAGCACAGTTGATGACAGTAAAGTGACCTGTTGGGAATGGGTGAAGAGAAATGACCATAAATCCCTCTTCTTTCTTTCATTTTTTTTCCCCCTTTTGTTTAATTCCTTTTATTTCCAAAATCAGCAGAATGTGTTCAGTAAGTGAGATCAACATGTGCCATGCTTAAGGAATTGAAGAGTTTGTATCAAAAATAACTTGTGCCATGCACAGGTCAAACAGAGCATGCTGTATTAACATGTTGAAGTAATTAGAACATCTGTAATTCCTTTGCATGAAGAAAAAGTGTGACATAGAATGGGTGGGGTTTCATTTGACTTTTCACTTGTTTGATCTGAGTACTCAGCCAATTCTCTGTCACAATTAAACAAAACTATAAGAACAAAATTTAATTTTATGGTTTCCAGACCTTGTTTCTGGTCTATCTGCATAGTACTTGGTCTGCTTGCTTGTTAAGGGAGAATTCCAACTTGGACCACATGTATAATCCTATAATCAATTATTTAGATATAAAACCAGCGTGTAGATTATTTTACACGTGCAACCAAAAGATAAAACAGATGACCTGGTTATAAGGTTGGTAATGTCCAAGCTCCACTGTGAATGGAGGTAGACATGCCAAAAGTCAGTGCCTTACCTGTGAGGAAGTTGACGTTTAGGCATAGCTAAAATATGGTAATCCCTCACTTATGACTCAGAGTGCAGGCGATTCATGTTTCCAGAAGGGGATCTGACAGGATACAATGAAAACTTAACAGCCAACTTTCTCATTTGTAATGATCACTTGAGTGTTCCCTCTGGAGTATTCCTAGTATTTCTTCTGATGTATGTCTCTCCAGAATATCCTTCAGGAACCTAGCAATTCACTTTGCAAAAGCTGTCAGTATCAACAGCCTCAGGTTGCCATTGGCTTTGATAGTACCAAGGGTTCCTTGTAGATGAAGTTCCACATAAATGTCTTATTAGTATTTGATCAGATAGTAGAAAACCAAAGCATAGCTTCCAAAGGGTGCTACAGAAAAGAGACAATGTGTGAATCTCTGTAGCCAAGAAGGAAGATCTCCCATGCTGGAATCAGTGCTATAAGGAGCTTGAGCTAAAGGAGACTTTTAGAAAAGGATAAGTAGGATGGATACAGTGGAAGACTATAAAGTAAAGATAACAGATTCATGTTCAACTGGAATAAGAACTGGAGATCTCCGAAAGAGAAGGCGCTCTATAGAGGGCACAATCCATTTGTAAATTCAGCTTCCTTTTAATGATTTATTTCAGTATAAACAAACAATAGAATGCCGTAAGCTGTGCAGTTAAAATTATTTTCTGAGAGTTTACATGACAGAAGCTTCACATGTGTAACTGCTTGGAAACCATCCTTCTCTAAGAGCTTTTTTGAGATTCACTTTTCAAAAGGGAGTGGGACCACAAAGGAGTTTAAACAATCATTACTTGTGCACACTCCAAAAGAATTATTTCTAAAAGCATTTTCTGTTTCTACTGGCTCTGGAACCATGTACTCCATTATGAGTACAAAAATAGGAGTTTTGTTCATGTCTTAACTTATAATTTTGAGGAGAAAGGAGGCAGTTTTATGGCTTGGCAAAATTTTATTTCAGCAGCTTCTATGATACAAACCATCGTTTACGCATAAAGTTGGTTTTTTAGACTGCAGCACATGTGTGGCTTCAAAACTAATACTGCACAATCTGTAAGATGTGCTGGTAAATGACCTAGACAATGCAAGAAGATGTAAAAAAGAATCTTATAAAAGAAAAATGAGTTTAAATATCTTCAAGCACAGTCTAGCAAGCAGCTTACTAAATCACTGCACTGTGCAGGGATTCCTTTTGTTTCATCTGGTCTGAACTCCTAGTATAAGCTCTATTTTGCAGCCCATCAAGTAATTTAAACTACAGCTATTTCTATATATGCATTTTTTCCAGTCTGTTGATTCCCTCAGATTAGGTGTTATGCATCGATTATAGCACTCAAAATCTCAGTGTCGACACTAACAATAACATTTCAATCCCTTCACAGATTTATGGAGGACCTGAAAGATATGCTGGGGTTTTCTCCAAGCCAGTATTATTACTACATGTGGAAGTATGTTTCACCATTTGTATTGTTATGTTTGCTGGTAGCTAGCATTGTCCAAATGGGATTAAGTCCTCCTGGTTACAATGCTTGGATTGAAGATACGGTATGTATATAGTATTTATGTGTATATATAGGGTTTGTATGTATATATGATACCATCATCATCATAGTGATCATACCTGAAGCATTTAGAATCACGTGAACAGACAAAAAAATTACAATTAGAAATTCAAAATCAATATAAATAATGACATGGTTGATTTTATCTCAAGTAATTTTGATGTAAAACCATCAATTTTTAAATTTTAAAGTAGTTCTACTTTAAAATATAACTGATTGACACAAAACTTTTTGCTCTGGATGAATTATTTTGTAATGTATGATGAAATTCTTAACGATGGGAGAGGTTGTTCACATTCATTATGTCTTATTTTACTGCAGAAAACAGGTGATAACTGCATAAATCATTTCAGATATCACATCAAGTTTTTTATGTGGAAATAAATATTGAGATTTAGCCATGTCATAATCTCTTTTCTTTGGGAACATATATCACAATGTAGATAGCAGCTGTATTAAAACTTGTCTCTGATAAAAACTTGTCAGGGTGAGCGGCAAGAGAGTTCTGAGCTTTGACTTCAAACAGAGATTCAGTCAAGGTAACTCTGAAGACTTTGGCTAGTGGTAGGCTCATGAGCCCTCAGGTTTTTATACAAAATGGAGAGAGAGAAAATGTCAGAGAAATTCATGTAACGAAACTTTCCAGATTAGCTGGGGGGCAGGGGGGGAAGTTACAGCAAAGACAGTTAAAGGATCAACACAAGAGGCTGGCTTTACTATAGGTAGAGGTAGTAGATAGTATGCCTACCTCTATCCAGACAACTACATGATTCTCAGAAAAATGCTCTTGTTACATTTGATACGTGCCCTCAAAAATTAGAAAGAGAAATACCGTAGAATACCAAATATGCCATTCCTTTCCACGTACAAAATTAGGCAAGCAGAGCCTGTTGGCCATTGATGCATGGATACAGTACAGGTGTGGGGTATAGTCAGTGCCCCAGTATTATAGTTTACCTGAAGTTTATGCAAAGTGCAATAACTGAGATGGTTCCTGTCTAGACCAGCTGTTTGCATACAGAAAAAATTTCTGGGCGTAATTACACATACCACTGCACGCTTGTCTTTTCTGGTCACCCTTTTAAGGATCAGGGAACAACTACAGAGAAATGTAACAGAAAGCCTAAAGTGAAAATCTTGATTTGTGTGCTGCTGGAGTGCTCTCAGAAACTGTTCAATGGTGTTTTAATCCTACTCACTGGCTGAAAGATAGCAATCCTACATCTCCACGACTCCTCAAATTTGAGATCTGTAGTGGTGCCCACACTGAGAGTGCAGAGTATATGCTTGAAAACTACAGACCTCAGTGAGGACTGTAGGTTTTTTATTTGTCTGGTAAAGATGTATTAATAGTTTTTCTGTTGTGTTTCTCAGGCTATGGAAGAGTTCCACAGCTATCCAACATGGGGAATGATTGTCTGTATATCTTTGATGGTGTTGGCCATACTGCCGGTCCCAATAGTCTTCATGGTGCGCCGTTGCAATCTTATTGATGACAGTTCTGGTAGTTTGGCATCTGTGTCCTACAAAAGAGGGCGGATAATAAAGGAACCTGTTAATCTGGAGGGAGATAATACAAGTCTGATTCATGGGAAGAGTCCAAGTGAAGTGCCGTCTCCAAATTTCGGCAAAAACATATATCGAAAACAGACTGGGTCACCGACTCTGGACACGGCTCCAAATGGGCGTTATGGTATCGGCTACCTAATGGCAGATATGCCTGACATGCCAGAGTCTGATTTGTAACCACAGAAAAAAAAGTGCTGTTTGTTTCTTCTCTCACTGATCACGGCCCTGCTATGAGAAGTGGTCAGCGTCACTTACTCGGGTGCGATCTCAGGTGCTCCATAGTGACAGTCCTTAAAATGTCATGACTGTACATACTGGTTGAGAAAACTCCCTTTGGATTAATTCTCTGAGTTTTTATTTGCACTGAAGGAAACATTTTAATTCAGTGGCAGCTTACATCTGCCAGCATAGACAAGAATTTGATATTTTTAATTAACTTCTAAATTAAAAGCTTTCTATTTCTAAAGCCCAGGTCTCGCTCAAATGATAAAATATATCTGAGGTTATATCATGGAAAATCCATTTTTTTCTGCTGAATTTCAGGTTAACTCCCAAGTATTAATGGTGAGCTCAGTAGTAGTTCACCAAACCTGTGTTTGTGTAAACACCTGTAAATACCTTATGTAGATATGCTGTACTTATTTTATTAGCACTGATAATTACTTTGGCTATTAGCTGAGTAAAAAATGAATCTGCAAACTATTTTCTTATGTAATAGCTGTATAGAGCAATAGTATTAGAAAATCAAGGAGTAGACTTATAGGAAGGCGATCAAAGATTCCCTATTCACTGGGGACTGCATAAACTGTGGCTGTACATTTTGTGTAAAATATTTGCTTTTTCAGTGTGAAAACAATGTTAGAGTGAGTCACTCCAAGAATCTTAAGGATTGTGCAGATTCTGCATTTTTTTCTATGCTGTGTGCCTAAAAAAGACCTTGATATTTATTGTGGTTACAAGATTACATATATATTATATTTATATAATATACTTGTAATGTAAATATGTATATTATTCTGTATGTAATTGTTTCAAAAGTTGAAGCAAGATGGCTTTTTAAATTAGTCTCCTTCAGTTTTGCTTCTGTTTTATGCTGATAATTTTTTTCAGTCAGTAATTGTTAAGAACTGTATGGCATTACATTTTAACCTATGAATAAAGAGATTGATAAAGTATTTCTCTGTGATATCCTAATACACTTATTATAACACACCCTGCTTTTTCCTCATCTGGACTACCTGAAAGACATTTACTAGATGAATAGTGATGCTAAAAGAACTTGAAAACAAAAAAGTCACTCACCTTAAACTATTGGATGAGGCCATTTACTCTGAATACAGGAGTTGATGTAGCATTGTAAACTGGCAGGATGCTCTGGAAGCTGGTACATGATCTACTCCTTATCTTAAAGTGTTCTAAAATTAGGCATAAATTCTGCCTTTTCTACCTCTAATAACCAAAGGGCAGAATCTGCTTACATTGTCCCAGCGTCAAAGAACAAGATTAATTTATTTGAAGTCTCTAAAGCTCTGTCTCAATACTGCAGTTTTGAGCATGTCAATATGGAAAAGCTATGTCAAATAAATTGAAAGGAGCAGAATCTTAAGCCAAAGTACTTAAACAACTTGATAAAATTCCTTAAGGATAACTCTTGTCACAGGAGAACGATCTCCGATAATTTTCCATTTTTAACCTGAGAGATAACATCCAATCATTAGAAAGTTGAACTAGTAGCATTAGTTGACAAAAAGCTGCATTTAATTATTAGGCTTATTTTACATGTGATGTAAATTGTGCACCCTAAAAAAGCATTTAATGAAGTTCCTAAAATGCATGTATTGGAACATATGGGGTAGAGCTGGCATAATTTAAGTAGCTTGTTCTTTTGTAACTGAAATTGGCAATATTAGCATGTATGTAATGGCTCACCATTAAAGACAGAGCAAGCATGTACAAAATACTCCTGCTGTGCCGGAGCAACAGCAAATTTCCACCATCATATCACATCAGGCTTCTAAAGTGACTGTTTGGGGTAGTTGCCATGCATCCCTCTGTGCCCAGCCCAGAGAGTGCAGAATTCTGTTCTTACAGATGAGTTACCTCTACTGACACATGCTTTTACTTACATAAACCCTAGTTTTCAGTGTAGAGTCATGGCCAAATGTTTGCTGCTGCAGAAGAGGTCTTAAAATGAATGTGAACAAGATGGTACTATTAGAGTGCAATAGCTACTTCTGTTTAATGCATCGCAGAGGGGACTAATGCTGCTTTAGCTGACTGCTGAAGATTATTCTGCTGGGAAGTATGTCTGTCCTTTTGCTCTTGACTTCAATACTTTTAGTAAGTATTAAGATTTTCCACTCATGTAAACCACTAGTTCTCAATTGGTTGTTTCCTATTAACTCCAGTTAGCACATCACCTTGGCTTCATGAAACGTTTGTTCTGTCTACTGTCAGATGTTTGGTTCATAATTTGATAATGACTATGATTGAACACGCTGAAGTGCACAGTTTCTTTAGCTCTTAGTATGATGGTCTCTTAAAAAGGCAGTCTGTCCAGGCTAAAGAAGCAGTATTGGTAAAAAAAAAAACCAGCCAGACACTGGTTTTTTATATTTAAAAAAAATCTAAAAATAATTACTATAAAGTGTGACATCCAGGTTCTTACATAATGAAAAAACCACTGAAGCAAAAAAAGAAATTGTATGCACATTTGCTGTTAAAGTCAAGGGAATTTACACTGCTTTGGTACTTCACCTTTGGGAGCAAAGTAGTAAAAGAGGGCAGAAGAGACAGGTTTCATATTTATCTACTTAAGAGCCAGAATGTCTGTGTGTCACGTCAGTCATAAGTACAATTAATCTGGGGGCTGAGTGGGGTGGTTTAAGGAAGAGACTGTTACAAAAGTCAATCATGCTTAAAATTGAAGAAAATCCTAATTGAGTCTTGAACAATTTTGTTCTTAGGAAATCGCCTAAGAACAAAATCATCCATGTGGAAAGTGAAAATAGATTTCCAGTATAATTATCTCAGAAGGCATAAGGCTCCTCTAACCAATATTATTTTTGGGATTTGATTTTGCTACAGAAATTAAAAAGAATCAGTCACCATTAATATGGCACGAATGAAGGCCACATAATTACCCCTATACTCTTAAGAGGAGGTTCCCAAACTCAGTGAAGTGCAGGATAGACATACAGTCTTGATGCCTGTTTTTAGTCTTTTTCAATGTTTCAAAATTTTATTGATACCTTACAGAGTATCACACAGTGAACAAAAGAAGGAGAATAGGGGGAAAAAAAGAAAAATATGTAAGCATGAAAAAGGGGGGGGAAAATGAGTTGAACAATTATAACCCTATTCTCAGGAAGCAGCAGATACAGTTTAGTTGATCAATCCTTATCCTGCCAATAAGGGTAACAGGGGTCTTGTCACGCTACGGAGGAATCAGTTATGATTGTGACAGCAGTAGCAGAGGAAAAAAAAGGGTGTGTTTGCAAAAGAATTTTAGATACTCTGAAAACTCTTCCTTGTATTAACCGCCGTGGAACACTCAAATGCCCTGTTCAGATGACATGCAGAGTATTCCTAAAAAGCTTTCTACTTCTACCACCTCTTTGAGAAATTAGCAGAAAGACAGTTATGCAAATTTTTTAAAAATGCAAGAAATTTAATATGAACATCTAAATGTCTAGTTAGATTCTGTGATTTGAGGAAAAAGGAGGAAGTCGAAATACTAGCTGTAATTTACGTGCCTTGCCACTTGATGGTGCTCATATGTCACGTCTGTTGATGAAATGGAATGCTCCGGAGTTTTGAAAAGGGCAGAGAAATGTATTTTTATTCTCTATCAAGACAGGACCTCTGAATGGTCCTGGTGTTGTTGCTAAAGCTCAGAACTTTAATAATGTGTTCCTTCAGCAGCTTTCATACATATTTGGGGTTTTATTTTCAAAACCCCTAAATAGTTGATGCTATCAAAAGCAAAACCAAGCTGTCAGTATCCCATTGCCAAGTAGTACACTTTTGGGTCTTGAGTGCAGGCAGTAGGTTCTTGAGTCAATATTTCAAACAGTATTTTCTAAAATGCTTTCTTTATTATTTATTTTAAATATATTACTACTTGCCATTTTTATTTCTTAAATTAGCAAAGTAATTAGCTAACAAATTACTGGAATAAGAGAATCTCTGACTAATACTACTACTAACACTGATCATTATATTAAAAAACTTCAGTGCTTCTCACTGCCATCATCAGTAAATTATTAAAGCTGCCAGGAGGTAGAGGAAAGATGTTGGGCAGATAGCAAGGAACACTGAGGGGCAGCAGCTGAAGGAGTGACTATAGCCTGCTACATAGCTTGTGAGGAAAGCAACTACTGAGATATCTGGTACCATTTTAAGGGTAATACAGCTGGTAAATGTGCCTTGGGCATCTGTTTAAGCCTTTTGGTAAGGAAGGTAAAGCTTTTCTCACTAACTGACAAAACCACCGTGTCTTCCATTTATAATGTATTCATCATTGCTGACAAGTAAATGAGTGAAGAAGACAAGCCAAGACAACTTTGTCTGAAATCAGCATCAGTACATGTCTTTAGTGATTTTTATGGAGCAAAGTACATAGAATGGCAATGAGAGCTCCCATGGCATAGTCTTTAAATTAGGGTGTTAAGATAAAGAATACATTCAATGAAAAACCAGATGTAGACCTTCTCCCTTTTTTATTCATGCTCATGTCATTTTCTGATTTTATGATGTCCTCTGAATTTTTCATGTCCAACCCAAACTCAACAGGTGAAAAAATAATGTTTTCCAACACTAGAAGTTCAAAGATGTGAGATACTCTCTTAAATGAAAGAAGTTGAACTGATTAGTGAAAAGAAGAATGGTGTGAAAAGGCAAAAAAAAATTCCTTCTAGTTGATTTTTCAGGGTTTTGATTCAAACAAAAAGAAAGTACATACAAAGAAAGAGTCAGTTTTGCAATCCTGCAAATAAAGAATTAAGAAACATGTCAAAAGATTGATGAAAGGGGTGGAATTGAAATGGAACACATTAAAAGAGGAAGGAAAAAGATACTGAGAAAATAAGACTCATTCAATAAATGACGAAGTATAAATCGAACAGGTAGTAGCTGATCAAAAAGATAAAGGGGTATGGGGGGGAAAAAAAGGATTTGAGAAGGAAAATAGATTTTGATGGCTGGTGAAGTATGGTGTAATCAAGCCTTTAGCAGAAATAGTCTGCAGTAAGATACAGCTGTTTAACAGGTATGAATCAAAGGCAGTTGAAGTTCTGTTAATATAAGAGGAGAAAGAGAGAGGAGGAATGAATCAGGACAGGAGAACTCTGGGCTGGGAAGAAAGACTTGATCTGTGCCAGAATTAATTTCACTTCAAGTATTCAAGTATCTCTGACATACTGAAGAGCTTCATCATTTTTCATAATGCATTTTGAGATGTTCTGGGTAAAGATGTTAAGGAAATGCAGCCTTCCAAAATTACTTCATATTAGCTGTCTGATCTGAAGACAAAACTATCAGGGTAAAATAGCAGTGAATTTCTGCCATGTATTTAAGGCTTAAGGAGAAAAATAATTACTTAAAAGCACAGCAAACTCAATGTATGAGAATATGAGGTAAAGAAAAATGAGACTGTGGCTAAAAGCTCTGAGTTGGAGATGACTGTGTTACTGTGATTTAACATTTTAGTATATCTCTTGGGCATTTGCCTATCATCAACGATATGAATAGTTCCAATCATTATTCACAGACTGAAAATTAGCTAAAATCTCAAAGCACCTAAATGATATGCATTTTACTGCCTGGTCCCTGGAATGGAAACCAGATACCCAGCCTCCCATATGCAAAGCATCTGGACAGTGTAGTGCTCCAAAATTATATGCCTATAAATGGGCAACATTTGGTGAGAGAATCAAGTGTGACAGAACCCCTTGTTATCAAAAAAAGAAGGAACTGAGGCACTCTGGGGAACTGCCCAGCAGACGGGTGAGACATCAATATCTGTGGGCACTGCAGAAATTAAATGTTCAGCTTTGTTCATGTATAAAATATTTTGAATAAAACTGTGTTTAATTATATGAATATTGTATTTAAGAAAACTGTCATGAATGTTCCGCTCCCCCATAGGCAGCAAAACCAGACAAACTGCTTACCTGACACAAAAAAATAGAGTGACTTTCAAAACTGTTGCAAAGATTATATGTACACATTTCCTTTATCTATATGTTTACATAAACATATATCTATCTACAATTCATCTTACTTTTTGAGAGAAGAGCAAAAAGGAGATGGAACAGTTGGCACTTGAGGGTCTGTCTTAACTCCTCAGGAAGGTTTATTTTTGAGTAAGTTTAATATTGCTTCATAAAGAATCTTCAAAGCAGCAAACAGCTAAAAATTAGGGTCACTCGATAGAGAAAGAGGTTTTGAATTAAATAAGAAGATTCTTTGGACATATTTTGAAATTTTGTAAGAGACTCTAAAAGTTTCCCTAGACCTCAGATCCTTTAGGGTCAACTTAACAAGGCCTCCATAGACCTCATAGATGTCACAATGCAAGGTTAGCCTCTCATACATCTTAATTCACACATTGTTATAAGCTTCTTTTTGATTTTGATTCCTCTCTGCTGCCCTAGGATTTCTCAGATGGTTTCCATTTTCACCACAAGCTGCACAAACAGCTGCTCTGGCACAATGGATGTGGTGGTGTGGAGACAGGAAGGAAGGGCTGGGAGCAGAAATTGCTTAAACCTGCACTGCCACCAAAGAAAGAAACATGGAATTTTGCTTTCAGCTTTAGAAATATTCTGTACTCTCTATGAAAACTATGTTATGAACAAATAATTGCAAAAGTATCCAGCCTCTTAAGGATTTTACATAATTTACAGCTGCCAGGTAGCTGAAAATTAGACAACACATGAAGTACAGAATGAAGTACAGAAATGTGGCCATACAGCCATATAAGAAACACTGGTGGCACTAAATCATGACTTTATAACAATCATAAAAAACAAAACCGAATCAGAATTCATAAGCTTTGTTACACAGCCTTTTTCTTCTGTTTTCAGGGACTACATTTTGTATCCTTCCATATCTGTCTTTTATCCCTTACAGAAGCAGCAGTCTTCAGGAATCAACAGTTTGTCGAAGTATCTGGAGTTCACAGAAGCAGCCTCACACACACAGAAAAAATCACTGTTGAACTATCTAAATTTGTTTTCTTAATTGCCTTTGCAGTTTAAATGCAGAGAAGCTGAGTCTGTACTGCTGTGCTGGACAGAAAACACTTGTGCCAGTATTGCACAGGTCAGAAGGAGCCTGGTCCAGAACATGCTCTGACTGTATAAACATCCTCCATCTCTTTGTATTGTCTGTGTAAAGGACACAGGGAACTAATTCTCATTCTCTTCAACACTTCAAACCATTCTTAGCTGAAGCACCTGTTATGGGACGTGCTGAACAAGCAACTGAACAAATCTAGCAATTTGGTGGAGGAGGTTCTTTTAGTCTTCCTACTCTCACACCTGCCCACTTTCATATTCATCAGACCTTCACAGACAGATCCATTTCATCAGCCCAGAAAACTGCTTCACCTGTTATTCCAATTATTTTTTTTTTCCTTAAGTTGTGAATCAAACTGATTCATCACAGGAATGAGTACAAGCATAGATGCAGTAGGGAGGAGGCACTGTACAGTCAGGAAAGGAACAGACTACTGGAGTGAGATAGAGAATGAACATCTCTCATTTATCAGTAATGAAATTATTACATCTGCTCAGTCATGTAGCATCACACCAAGAGATGTAGGACTTGATAATCTAAATTTTGGTGTAGAAAGAGCAGTTCTCAAATCTCCTATATCAATTAAAGGTCTATCTTATGTGTACATGAACTTTCACAATATATGATAAATTCATAAAGCACATTCTTACTAAAGCACATTAATAATCTCTGGAAAAAATCTGAGGGAAATACTAGAGTCATATCCTGTCTTCAAAGTGAATATAATAATTTGCCACTCTTAGTTTTTAACTTTGTTTTCTTGCTGCTGAACTAACTCAAGAAGTTTCCACATCTTGAAGTGGGATTGAGTGAGCTGTTGACCTTTCATCATCATAGTCATAATACTGAATAGCTAGTTTCATTTAACAGCATATCATTACTTATCTATGGCAAACCATTTCTTTAAAGATTGCAAATGTGTCCAAAGTCAGATCTGAGATTTGACTCCTAGCACATTTACAGACATCTATGAAGTTTTGAAGGCAAAATATTTCAGAAATTCAGCATGTGGTGTAACAGATTTTAAGACTGTGCCTCAAAGTGAAGAAAATTGGGGTTTGCTTCAGGCAAGGTACTGACAGACAGTAGTGTAGATATACTCAGTGGGAGATACCTACTCTTCCCTCAAAACAGTGTTTTACTGAGAAAGGGCAAATGAATACTGATCTTTAGTGAGACGTGGGTATAATTCTTTAATGCAAGTATAACAAGAGCCAGGCTCAGACATCTTGAACAGTCTTACAGTTGCACTTTTGGACAGAAGCAACCTGTGGGGTTGCTACCAGTCAGCATCTCCCTAAACCCAGATTCAACAGCAACAAAATGAGACACTAACTGTAAGCTCACTTATATTCCTCTTCCCTTGCCTTTCTTAAAGGATAAAAAACCATGTAAACCAAAAATGAGAAAGTAATGCCTCTCTTCATCTTTTTTTTTTTTTTTTTTTTTTTTTTTTTTTTTTTTTTTTTTTTTTTTTTTTTTGTGTATATGATGCTAAGGAGGTGAGGTAGCGCATCATAAACTAAAGGGATTAACCCTCATTTTATTGACTTCAGATTTTAAGGGGAAAATATGGTACTTCATGCTCTGTATGAAGAAAGTCATGCTACAATGTGGAAAGTCTTGAATGGGGGACAGAAGATTTAAGATTTAAACCTCTGTTTACTTTAATGGGTGTCACACAGCTTAACCCTTTGAAGACACGTCCCTGCGCAACTGTTGTAATGAAGATTTTAATTTTTGGAGTCTTTCATGTACTACACATCCTGACTCAAATGTCACATAATTGTGCCAAGCTGTGCAGTGTGTATCAGTATCTTTTTGATTTACAGTGCTCTGGCTACTAATTTATATTGGCAGTCCAGCCTTAAACTAATATAGCTGCATCATCACTAGCATTAGAAAGAATTTGTCTCTACTGGCGAGTGCTTCCTTTCTACATGGAGGAGACAGTTCTACTCATTGATAGGTGGCATTAAAAATATTTTTTGAGTTGTAAAAAATTCCTTTCCCAAGACAATATCTTTCATGGGAGGGAAGAGTATGCTCTTAGGTTGTTGTGTAACTTGGTGTTTCCGCATCTTTAACTTTTCATCTCTTTTAATTAATAAAAGAAAAAAAAAGAATAAAAACATTATCGATTTGGGAATTGATTCTAGTGAGGTAGGTTTGTAACAAAACCTGACAGATTGTCATGAGTAATGCTTGGTAACCTTGTAAAAAACTCCTAATCAGGAAGTGGAAGGATTCTTCTTGTGCAGATAGAACTGTGTGCAATTTCCATGAGATACACCTCCTTCCTGGCTGTTACACTACCCCTGGAAAGGGGCAAGTACCAGTTCACAGGAGACAGGATGCTGTCAGCATTTGGGAATGGGTGAGGTTGTTATCACTGTTCAGAACAACAGGCCGTGCACAGGGTGTGCACAACATACACAGGACTTCCCTCTTGGCTGATATTACAATAACACTGATTCTCCAACAGTTTTAAGCCCATAAGAACGCAGGAATAATTTGGATCATTTCAGCCCCTTCCAGTACTGTGAGACGCATGATGCATCCTTTCTATTATTTAATATTTTTTTAGTTTAAATCTGTACTTGCACAAAGATCCCGTGGAATAAAGTGTTTGTTCTCCATTTTGCAGGGAAGCAAAAAAACCCCAAAAAACTAGAAAGGACACAAATGAAGCATGTGACAGATTTAGAAAAAAAAAATCGGATCACGGTCACTAGAAAGGAGAGAAAGAAGCTGACACTTTCCTTATGAAAAAGAAAGAAAAGTGTCTTCACTTTAAAATGTGTTTTGTGGGATTAGGAGACTGATAATGGATACTGATGCAATTTCACATACCTAGTGCGGAGCTGAATACCCTATAATCCTTGGGAAATCTGTTTACCCCGGGTTTTCTTTTTTATATCATTTTTGGATAACAAAAGGAGCAGGCACTTCCCTTGTTTAATTGAGGGGTTTGGCTATCTTTTTCTCCTATTACTTTTTTTTAAGGTGGAAAAAATTATTTGGGGATTTTTGCTTTAAAAGTAGAAAGTTCAAATGCATGTTGACATTTCCTGATGATAGGCAGTTATATATAGCACATGAGTGTGCTTTGGTACAATGAGATTGTATGGCAGCAGGTGCTGTACAGAGAATGCACATGTGGAGCTGTGACATAGGGTGCACAGATGTCCCAACAGCTGAGCACCAAGAATGTCACTACAGGTAAACAATGCAAGCTTGAAACCTGTTCTGCATATGCAAGAAGCAGCTGACAGGAGAGAATTTCTTAAGGTCCAAGTGCAGTTATGCATCAGGGAATACTGGTTTTAAATCTAACTTTGACAGAGATTTCTTGTGTGATTTTGTTTAATTCCTCTCTCTTGTACCTGTCATCTGCATAAATTCTGAATATGTTGCCACCCTTATCTTAATATTCCCATAATAATAAATTTTTTCACTGTTATGTTGAAGACAGTAAAAATAATAGAGCAAGTATTCTTTTTCTTCTTAACACTTAGTATTCTATTTTTGTTTTAAAGAAGGCATAAGGAATTCTAGGTGCACTAGAGTGAAGAAAAGTTGTATTGGGTTAGCAGCGATGAAATCCAAGGTCTCCTGCAGTCACTATTAGACTCAGCCAACTCCACTGGCAGTAGAGAATCCCTCGATTTTCCCTTTCCATCAAAAACAGTCACCACCATCTAACCTAGCTAAAGCATAGATTTTTCATAGCCTGGGATCTCAGGTACTGCTGAGGTTCTTGTATCGTAAGCCGCATATGCCAGGACCACTTTGAGACATAAATATCTGCTCACACTTTCTCTGAAGAAAGCTAGCTTAGTGCTTTCCTAGTTAGGTTCATAAGTAATTTCACTCTCCTTTTTAGTTAGGCTGTGGCTGGCCAGGACAGAAATTGTCTTTGTAAAGGCAAGAGTCATTGATCTACTGATTCAATTTTTCTGCCAGTATATGACTACACTAGGAGTGAAATAATACAACCATGAATCTGATCATTGTAATAGCAGTAATAATTACCTGAGTTGA
This sequence comes from Cettia cetti, assembly GCA_013401135.1. Lineage (NCBI taxonomy): Eukaryota > Metazoa > Chordata > Aves > Passeriformes > Sylviidae > Cettia > Cettia cetti. Next base: position 22,020 of record VZUI01035785.1, on the reverse strand, counting down.
AGGATTATAAAATTATGCCACTCTCAAGGCAGAATGAGAGTCAGGTTAATTTTTAGCCTTTCAGTCAAAAATTTGCTTACAAATACTCAAAATAGAAAAATACCATCTGAGACCAACAGATTTGTAAGCAAATGTAGATTTTAATTTCTTGTGAGTCCTTTATTGTACACTGTTAAAGTGCTTTGGGTCAAAAAATCTGCTGATAAGAGCACAGATTCCAATCTGTGAAACACATCTGGAGAAACACTGCATATTTCTTGTGAAATAGATTAATGAAGACAGAAATATGGATTGGTGCAGAGATAGATAGATTGGTCAATCTTCATGAAAACTATTCTTTTCAATGACAGAAATACCTGAGAGTTTTCTGTGACACTCTATTATGTTTCCTCCGTTATATAGAGCACTATATTCTGGGCAGAGTGTCTACCCATTTCATTTCCAAGTATAGTCATAAGTGTGCATCCAGCCCATTCAATACAGTGTTGTGCATAATATTTCAGCTTTATGGACAGAGCCTTGAGGTAATCAATTATGAATGGGTTAGACAGTATGATACATAATGCTGCCCCCACACAGAATGAAATTGAAAAAGCTTCGAGCAGGGATGTCAGCTGGAGCTCTTCTCTAGAAGTTCAACATGATCATTTCACCCTCTTAATTCAGGCTTACCTAAGTCACACCACATACAGGGGAATGCAGGCAAGGCTGCTTTCACTCAGAGAGCTGCCGGACAAAAAGAATGGTTTATATGCAGGTTTCAAGGAGGGTTTGGGATTTTGTAATCATTTTGTGTAGTTAACAAGCTGAAGTCAACAGCTGCTTAGAAATTCTTTGTGGTAGAAAGATGCTTATTTGGTACTGAAATTTTCTTGAAAATATCATATTTCCCCCAGTTATTTCCTGTAAAAAAATTAAAAATCAAAGAAACAGGGTAAAAGCAGCAGATGTTCACCTTTTATTAATGCCTGATTTTTTTTTAATGGAAGGATATAATGTAAGTTATATGTATATAAATATATTTAAAAATAAAATAAATATATATAATAAATATAAATATAAATAATATAAATAATAGATATATGTAATTTATATTCTACACCTTTTATTAATGCCTGATTTTATTTGTAATGGGAGGATATATTTAGCTTTTTCAGAAAAACTCTACCATGTGTGGACTTGTACAAGAAGTTTTGGTGGCTTTTGCATTAAGTAAAACACCTCTGTAGCTAATGTACATGCAGCTCTTCCTAGAAATCCAGGCCATATGAGACCTGGATTTCTTTTTAGGATTATTGCGTAATGGGGGTCTGTAAGTACTCAGCTCACAAAATCAAAGCAGTTTTTCTCCACAGTGTTGTGGCTAATAGTCATATTTAGATGCTGGCAGGTTATACAGTCATAAAAATGAGACTATTTTTGGCAGCAGGGTTGCTCTGATGCTCATGGGAATGAGGTGTTTTGTTGATAGTTTTCCTCAACCAACTACAGAAACTGCTGGTGATGAATAGGTCATCCACTTGGAGACACTTGCCAGAGCTGTGGATTTCATGAGGCTAAGTTTCATTTCAAAGAAAGTTTTCACTGTCCTCATAAAATGTGTTTGTTCTTCAGCATGATTTCATTTTAACTGATAGGCTTGGACTTCAAATAAAAGTATCAGTGTATTAGTAATATCCCTGCAGATAACTTGTCAAGTGACCACCCACACAAAATAAAAGGAGACAGAAGTCATGGCTCCCATCCATCGTGAGCCACGGAAGATATTGTAGGTTGTCATTTCTGCTGCCTCTGCATTTTCATAGTTTCTTTGAATCAGACTTCTGAGCTTTGGAAACATACTACTCATGGACACAAAAAGACACAGTGCAGCATAGCCATATAGCTGCTGTAAGTGTACAGTGCTTCCAGCCAAATAAGCAGAAAAAATTTACATGAAGTGCTGTAGTGTCTCATTCTGGCTAGTAACAAGGGAGCAGAGAAACCTCCCTAAAATGCAGAAAAAGCCAGTTATCACTAGATCTTCAATTTCTTTTCTCTATATACAGAAAATAAATTTAATTTTAAAATATGAAGGGAGACATATTTCTAAAGGTGAAAAACACCGTTGCCTTGAGAACTTTGCACCTATGTTTTTCAATCTGCAAGTATGAGACAGGAAGAAATTTCATTATCTCTGCTGCTGAAAAGAAATGCCCGCTTACCAGGTAGTCCTATTTTACTATGAGCAAAGCTCAATTTTCCTAAATCAGCTGCATGATCTGTTTTTACAACTTTTCTAGAGAAATAGCTTTTTGTTTTTGTGGATAGAGATGAATTATTTTATATAATAAATGGTCTGGGTTTGTACTTGGAAAGTACTATTGATCCTAATGTAAAACAGGAACCAGATAATAGATAACTTGAAGCAAACCAATTGAATGCATCATAATTTCATAAAACCACACAACAAGAACCCTGGTGTATCTTCTAAAATTTCACAAGTAGTGATATACTTTCCCCCAGTGACTCACACATAGTCAACACCCAGCTATCTGGATAATCACATGTGGAAGAGATTTCTAACTTTTTTTGAAGGGAAAAAGATAGTAGAAATCAGCTGATATATAATATGAATACTGAAAGATTTAATGATGTAGGATTACTCTTGGTAAATGTGCTTTACAGGATAAACATTGTTTAGAAGCAGGATATAATATTGGAATATGTCAGTGCCTGCTACTCCACCTATTGCACAAGGAAAGCACCGGCTCCACTTGTTAAAATTCCTTGATTCTAAGAGATGCAGGGATGGGGTTTAGTGCAAGTTTAGTTAAGGGTGGGTTAGTTAGTTAATTAGTTAGTTAGCTAGCTAGCTAGCTAGCTAGTGAATTGGTGGGCCTCAGAAGAAGAGAAAGAATCAAAGGATGCTTATCATAAAATTATTCCAAACGCTACCTGTTTTTAAATCTACATTTCTCTGGTTTAATACAATGCTTTTCCCTGCAATCATGGAGAAAATGAAAAAAAGGTTAAGGTTGCTGCCTCCATGCATCTTAGTTTAGTACAGCAAGACATCCTGATCAGTATCCAGCTCTGCCTCTTGTTAAGAGATCATCCAAAATCCATTTAGCAAAGGCTCTAAGAACATTTGAGCTGTCATCCTCAATTCTGAGAAAGAAGAACTACTCCAGGAAAACTCTGTTCCAGTGTGCAGATGAAAAATGAGCTGCCTGTGAATGCCATCCAGAAAAGGAGAAAACACATTTGGCTAGACCAGGTAGACTGCTAAAACCAAGGGGAAGAATCAAACCAGAAAGGAAAATTGACTTGATACTAAATAACTTTTGCTGTACATGACTCCCAAATCTGAACGGCCCTCATATGAACTGGGAAAAGCCCTAATTTCTATTTGTCAGATGAGGAAGTGCGTAGCAGGATGTAAAACTTCAGACATTGCTTTTCCACAAGACACACTGTCCTTAAAAGAAAAAGGAACTGTATGGATCATCTTGGTTTGCCCTCTGGCAGACTAGAGATGTGCAGCTCTTGTGCAGCTCTTCACAGGTGCTATGTGAAAATTTGGCCTTCCTTTGGCAGTTTTCCTTGCTATTCCTGCTGTGTAAAAGCAATCTTGGAGGGATGTAGAACAAAGCTTTTGGCAATAAAACCTGCATTTAAACTGAAGCATAACAAGAACTACATGGTAAAGTACAGAACAATGGCAAATCAATCATTAATCACTCTCATTTTCTGGAGCAAAGCATTATTGTTAACATAATAAAAGCATACAGTTACTCTGATGGATTACACAGACTAGAAAGCAAAAAAACCCCCCTTTGCATGGTGTCAGCCATTATTGGTTTTACACATTTGCTTCATTGTAAGTTTGCTCCGGGTTTAATGGTAGACAACTTAGTTTTGCTTGTTTCTCATTCTGCTATCTGCAGCTGCATAAAAGTCAGCACCTTGTTGTTGAAAAGTTCAGGGAGCAATGCTATGGTAGTTGATCCAAGCTGGATAAATTTATGAGCAATTTCCTCTTTGTCTCCAAGCGTTCTCTAAACACCTCCAAAAATCAGTGGAAGTTTCAGCCTGAATGAAGGTACGTGGCTAGAGTCATAACAAAGGATCTGCGACTGTATATGCAATATGGTTTGTGATAAGCACCTGGCTTCACCCTGTTCTAGAGCTCTTTCTCCAGAAAATATAACTTGAATCATGAAAATTGAAAACATCAAAAATCTGGACAAGATGAAATGCTAGTGTTCCTACTTTTAAACCAGAAAGATGAGCATTCTGCATCATGTTTTCTTTGCTTTCTTTGCCATTTGTACCCATTGACTAAAATGTTACAATTCAGACATGAAGTCTACATAATGAAATACAAATACCAAAATAAAAAATAAACTCCACCCTATAGAATTGTTGATTTTCTCCAAAACCTTTCCAGTTTGTCTTACAAGATAAAATCCATAGTAAGATACATTAAAATGAAATCGCTAGTCATTCACTGAATCCATACATTTTTTGGATGCAGACTTTTGTGTTTATACAACACGTCTGTGTTTGCCTTTTTCACCTCTACAGGTATCTTCATTAAATTTGAGCCTAAGTTTCCTTGTTCTTAGCAGTTACTTTTCCAATCTATCACTCACATTTAATATGCCTCTTAAGAATTAACAGAGATTCCAAGTCTGTGAGGGGTGACCATAGCTTGACCTGCTTGCAGAAGCTGTAGAATTTAAACTGGTAAGTGGTGTATCCATTCTGCAACTTCTGAGCTAAAGGTGTTTTAGAAAAATGATCTAGCCTTTATTTAAAGATTGCAGATGATATAAAATTCAATGCCTCACTAGGAAAGCTATTTCAATGGCTAGCTACTCTGTGATAAAAAGGAATTCCTCAATATTAGTCTGAATTTGTCTTATAAAAACATCCAGACACTGTATACTGTGAAATTTCTGCCTGTTAAAGATGTCTGTACTTTAAGAAATTTATTCCATACTTACCTACAGAAAGTAATGCAATAGCCTTATTTTTCTCTTGAATAAACACCAGAAGTGGAAATCATAAAAAAAATATTTCACAAGTGCCACACAGAGAAAGGCAGTAGGGAATCACAATATTTATACTTGCACCTTCCAATATTTATGCTCTGTTTACACATAAGAAATTTACCACGATATTCCCAAAAACTGCACTTACCAGAAAGCAATTTCAACCAATTATTCTTCATCTGATTTTCTCAATACCTTTTTCTTAGTCTCTGCTTTTTAAAAGTTGCTCTCCAGTTTGTGTAGCTTATTGACTTTATTTTTAACTGCACAGATTTTGCAGAGAACAGGGATATTGATAAGAAACTACCCTTTCATTGTTCAGTACTACAGTGGGCACCCACCCAGCCACTTTGCCAATTCTGTTCCTCAGCAGGACAAGGGAACAATTGACTTTAAGAGCTGATGGGTTGAGTGAGGGAGATGTCTCACCAATTACTGTCACAGGCAAAAGAGATTAAAATTGAGGAAAAATAATTAAGTTTATTTCCAGTTCAAAACAGAGTAGGATAGTGAGAAACAAGACCAAAATTAAACACACTTTCTCACTACTCTCACTTCTTTCCAGGCTTAGATTTTCCTGACTCCTGTACCTCTACTCCCTACACCCTTGAGTGGGGCAAGGGGATGGGGAATGAGATTGTGGTAAGTTCATAATGCCTCAGGTCTGCTGCTCCTTCCTTCTCATGCTCTTCCCCTGCCCCATTGTCCCTCCCATGGGATACAATCCTTCATGAACTTCTTTAGCAAGGGTCTTTCCTGGGCTGCAACTCTTCCAGAGCTGCTCCAATGCAGGTCCCCCACAGGCTGCAGCTTCCTTCAGGTTACATCTATTCTGCCTGCACTGGGTCATCTGTCCCCCCAACATCCCCCCATCACCTCTGTGAAGAACATATTTAAAAATTATCATTAAAATATACATTCATCACACAGTCTACACAAAGCTCACATACATTGATAAAGAGTGTTATCCACCAAATTTGAACTGATATCATGACTGCACTGATACTGGTGGACAACACATCCACACCACACCCTTTGTCCCTACACCACATTGCAATTACAAAACAGTCCTCACAAATATTTCACTTTCTGGTAATATTCAGATCAAGATTTGCCCATTACCTCTCTTGGTTACTTCTCTTTTCTCAAATTCCTCCAGAGCCCACGTGTGGCACCAGAAAAAACTCTGGTGGTTTAAGCTGATCTGATCTCAGCATCCGCCCCAGCAGCTCCCCTGCTGCCAAACCCTGCCAAACTGCTGACAAATAAATTGAATATAAATACCCTTTCTCTTTGTGTGTCATCTCCAAATTCAATGAAGAACATTTTTCTCTCAGTAAACATACTAAAAATCATTAACCACATACATATTAATTAGATTCTTTTCTATTCTTTATTCTGGTACTTTAACTGTCCTCTCAGCTTAGTGACAAATTGTATTCATATCTGTACATTCTCCCCAGATAACTAACAACTGTATTTAAAACTTCCAAATCACGCATCAGTTTTGTGACAAGGAGCAGCTAACCATCTTTCTGGAAATTCAATACCTTTTGTCATAAAACTTTGATAGTGTTTCTTCAGACAGCCTTCGTACAACATAACAACATTTGATACAGATGATTTAACTTACTATGGATAACAAAACACAATATTGAAAATTGTGCTAAAGCACAGGGACCTACTCTTAATGGGAGACTCATTAATTTTTTGAAACTGCAAGCCTCCTCCTTGGCATAGTAAGAATGGACGAAAGAGCAAAGATTGTTTTTTACTTTTTTTCCTCTCCCCTCCTCTCCTTAGGAAAAGTTCATTTTCACAAAGATTTTTCAGAAAATGTACTTGAGGCAGAGGAGGCTGCATAACGTCTACAGTAAACATTCCCTTCCTTCTTCAGTGAAGGGTCTTAGCAACACTAAATCCTTATCTGAATGCATCAAAACCCAGCAGCACTGGCACTGTTGAAACAATGAACATGGCAGAAAGAAATCAAGAAAAAATTTAAGGATCCTGACGCCTAAGCTCATATCTTGTGGAATATAGTTTGTATGATTTTGTCCAGGAATCTGCAGCAGTGTAGCCTTTGGCTACACTTACAAATGTCCAGCCTTCCTTTTCCTCACTGTAAACATCATCTTCTCTTAGCCTGTTTCTGTGTCACTGCTCTTATTGCTGTGACAAGCCTATGACCCCATATGTTAGCCTATGAATCGTGAAGGATTTGCAATCCCAGTGTAGGGTGTCCTTGACATTTATCTTTTTCAACAAAATGAGACAGTACCATTTTTCTCCATCATGAGTCCTTGTGCCAGCTGACCTGCAGAGAATAGGAAAGAAGTTGTGTCTCAGTATGAAAACATTAGCCAAATCATCAGGCAACCATTTATTTCTCTAATTTTGTTGCTCACTGTCAGCCTTGAGTATGTTACTGTACATTTAATGGTACACTTGTAAAGAACAGTTTCATTTCCATTTCTTAATATGAAATTAGAAAATATGTCTACAGTATGGAGAGCAGCGATGTTCCATGTTGGATTAGGGAATGTTTCCTATTTAGGGTTATCTTTTCAAATAGCTACTTGTTCCACACATTTCAGAATTTTCAAAAGAAGCACAAGTTCACTGTTAATGGCATCAACTCAAGTTTCAAAAAAAACTTTAAAATTGGGGTTGCTTCTACAATAGTAACTAAAGGTAATACTTTGAAATAAAATACTCTATTCAAAAAGAGAACGGTGTATTATTATTCCAATAGCAGGAAATATAATACCCATTTGTAAGATTTTATGTCTTGAAAGTCTCTTTGTTCACATGCATACTTACTGTAAATGTGGATCAGAATAACTTCATGCTATATTCTTAAAGGTTTGTTTTTTTAAAGTAAATGAAGGTGCCATGGTATTTTAATTTCAGAAGTTTAGATTTTCCTTAGTTCTGATCCATATACTATAACCTGAAAATTACACTGGAACAAGAAATAGAACTATTTATTGTAGAGATACTTAATATAGGCAGTAAATTCAAGGCAATACTTTGAATAAAATCTTAGCAAATCAAGATCTTTAAAAACAGAATAAGTATAAATATCTGAAATATACTCTGGCAGCCTCGTTTCACCAGACTCACAAGGGGTTTTTTTCTGATTTCAAACTGAAGTTAGTAGAGAGCTTAAGCAAAAAGAAAAAAGCACTTAAGCCTAGATACCAGATTATCTTTCAGTCTTTGATGAATTAAATGTCTGTCCTTTCTCTACAGGAACCAGATATGCAATCTTCAGAGCTCACCATGAGTACAGAAAAAGAACAGGTTCCTACCTAAAGTAGCCTGTAACAGTACATAAAACAAAGACGTACTTGATCCTGACTAGCTGGTCAGTTAAGGAAATTTAATACCATCTTTCACGGGACTTCAGGAAAGTTGATAGAAAATTGATTTTTTTTCTCTTATCCTTCCTCTCATTGAACAAAACATTAATTTTGTCCTTTGGTATAAAAATACACGCAAAGGAGTCAGCTTTTGTATGAACAAACTTCTGTGCCCAGTTGTAGCCACTTGTCAGTGGGGTAAGTCGAAGATATTGAGCCTGCTCTTACGAGGCATCAGAAAAGAGGGACTATGATCTTAGCTTGTTTCAGGATAGGTATTTGCCAATGTAATGTCAGTAAAACAAAACAAAACAAAAAAAGAAATCTGTGTTTTTAGTGTGTTTCCAACTTCTATGCTGAGAAATAGTAAGAAAAAACCCAAACATAACTGTGCTGCAAATAAGAAGTGACAGCTTTTGGTTTTGCCTATGGAAAAGAATGCTTTTCATTTTGATTTGTATATTTAAAATGAAGGTCAAGTCTCTTCCATTGGGGTAGCTTTTAGAAATGAACAAAGTTAACTCTTGCAGCTTTTTATACTATATATTATTTTCACACTTTGAATTAAATTCTAGTTTATTTACTTAGAGTTTCATGTTTCAGTCACCAGTATTAATTTTTATTCTTTGGTTCTTTTCAATTTTTATGTATTCAGGTTTTTATTTATAATAATATTTCCAACTATTTTACTTTTAATTATGTTTCCAGTTTTAACTGCACATCATTTCAGTTAGGTCAACTTTCTTATACGTTTTGGATTTCTTTGAAGGGCCTTTAGTTCTGAAATAAATCTGCTTCTTTTTATTTCTTTCTTCCCTTGTAAATTCTGCTCAATTTATTCTAGCCAGTCTGGTTCTGATTTATGTTTCATTTATTTACATTTCATTATTTTCACCTTTTAAACTTTTTTCACCCTGTGATTTCTCATTTTCCGATTCTTTTTAACTGCTTAGAAGTACCTCCTCCACACCTATTAAAACGTCTTGGTTTTTATTGTTTTAGCTTTTTTTCCCATACTGAAAAAAGTCTTCCTTCAAATGTTTGTCTTTTATTTTAAACATACTTTGTTTTATTTTCACCTTCTTCGCTTTGTCCTTGTAAAACCAGTTGAAAACTGATGCTCTTTAAAACATGACTTGTGATTTTCCTATTATGCTCAGCATCTAAGATATTTAGATTTTCTTTAACTCACACTTTGAAACGATCTAGGGTTTTATTGATAGCTCATTTTACAAAAGAGAAAAGAGAGGGTGGGAACATATCAGACTGCTATGTTTCTTCTCACCATTTGACTATGTTAAAAATGAAAAAGGAAATAATGATCTGTTTTGCTGTAGTAAGATTGGCCCCAACATGGAAAGAGAAGAAAGGCCTTGTTATAAAGGGAGATGACTGATAAAAATCATGATGGAATATTGAAAATAACGTTAATGGCAACATTTTGGCTCTAGTACTCTTTTTTCCAAGTTGTTAAAAATGAGACAAAAATGTAACCTTGTTCTCTGTTACATTTCACACTTTCTGGAAAAGTTCTCTTGATTGAGACAAAAGTCTTATCTCATATTTCTGTTTTGTAAATCTATTTTTTGTTTCAAGACTGGATTTTAATAGCTATCTCTGAAGTACAATAAGCCTTTCTTCTGTACATAATACAGCACTGTATTTCCTTTTACATTTCAGTTTCACACCATTTGAAAAGAGTGCAGCTTTTAAAACTGAACCTGGCAATGTAAATGGTAAATACACATTGTCCAGCACAGGACTGAGTAAAATGTTCAAAAGAAAGTTTATTTTACAGGAAGCTAAAGGGATCCCTGGTTTTTTTTTTTTTCAGATTTTAATTGCACAATGGCATCTGGAGTAATCTGATTTTTACAGGAAATTTCTGTTCTCTATATTCTGTTCATTTTAGCTTGTTTTGTTTTGTCAGAATCTGTCTCTCTTTGATATAAAACTGGTGAATTATTTAAGCATTTTGATCCCTAATCTTTATTGGCATGACAAGGTTGGTGCACAGGTGTTCCCAAGACTAGAGTATACATTAAAGTTGTATTGCTTGGGTATGGAAACATGATTCATCCATCCTTCATGCCATGAGACAGGCGGATGATCATTACAAATCATTACATGAACAGCTATCTTTTCCAGCCTCCTGTAGTAAAGTACGCTGTTTCATACAGAATGACTCCCAAATTGATTCCATAATAATTGCCTTGCCTAGTCACAAAAAAAAGCTGATATGAAATCTGACTCATTATTGTAATTTGATCAGAAGTAACTGTCCAGACCACACACTGAAATGTTTCTTATGGTCAAAACAAGAAAGGTGCCTTTTGGGTTTTTTATTGTAGGATTTAATATTTGTACTTTAATGAACTGTTGGCTTTTAAATATTTATTGAAGAAAGAACTAAATGAAATAATTACTTCTCTTATAGATGCAAAGTACAAACTTCAGCCAATACAGGCTTCTTCTGTGGACTTCAGATAATTGCATAATCTAAACCCTCAGAAATCTCATTGTTTTCAAAGGCAAAATCTTTACTTATAGTATTTACTTTAAGACAAAATGAAATGAAATTGGTGGTTTTGTGCAATCAAAAATTTCAATATAATAACTTGGGTTTTTTTCCCCCACTCCTTTTTTGAATTCATATTTTTCCTGAAGTGTTTCAATTGCAGAGAAATGAGGAGAAAGATTTAAAGGTACTTTAAAAATTAAGAAGAGGATTACAGAGCACAAAAACTTGTTATCCTGGTCACCACTGTCATTAAATCCTTTTAAAACTATGTTTGATAGCAGAAAGACAAAAAAGTGATTGCGCCTTTGGGTGGACAACATAAATCCCACAGTATTTGACTTATTATTGGTGCTAAAAAATATTTTCTATCAATGTTTTTTCAATTGCTAAATTAGTTTTCAGTTAAATAAAAGAGCATATATTTTCCTCAAACTCTTTTGACAAACACACGGTTTTTGCAAAAATGCTGGCTCTTTAGCCAACACATACACAAGTTTCTGAATTTTGGGGACAAAAATGTCCAGTTTCAGTTTCCTAAATAAGAAAAATCAGTATTTGTCTTTTTAGGTTTGACAAAAAAAAAAAAAAAAAAAAAAAAAATTAAAATTGTAGAGGAAAGGGCAAAATATCCTCATGCAGAACCTTCTCCATATTTACTTTCCAATTAAATCTAGTTTTTTGCAAGCGGCTGAGTTTATGAAAGTCTGCAAGTAATGAAATTATACCCTGTAGACTGACATTTGAACTTGTTCAATTTCTCAGTTGTTTTAGCTGAAATCCCGAGACTTGCACATTTTTATTACTGACTCACATTATCTAATAAACATTTGCATTTTATTGACCTGGCTAAATTTGGTTCCTGTACCATTATTAACAATTATGTAACATTTATATTATCATATATATGTGTTCTATATTAAGAGAATCAATGTGCAATTCTTATCCTTTGGTATGAATTTCATAAGGGCAAGCCCTCTTCACGAATAAGGACCTGCACAGGTCTGAGTTCCCAGGCCACCAGATGTTAAATAAATAAAACAGTATAACTCTTCACACTAAGAGATATCTTTCAGAGGGTTATTCAATAACAAATCTTTGTAAAACATGCAATATAATAAAAAATATGAGTTGATCTGTTGGAATGCGTGCAATTACACAGATTACACAGAGGAATGATATTTTTACTCCTGAGGGTATTCATGTGAGTTTAGGGTATAAAATAGTACTAAGCTCACCCTTCTGTGGCTTTGCTTACTTCTCACTCATGTACTTTTTAGAAGTAGCTGTATACTAAAGAGAAAATATAGATCACAACAGATATGCAAACAAGTGTCAACATCTTCAAATATAAAGGCATCCAAAAATTACTTCAAGTTGACTAGGGACAAAAGATCTTGAGGAAGAAGTAATAACTGAAAAATTAAAGGTCTATAATTGATCAGACTAAAAGTTCCACCTGAAACCACTCATTTTCTTCATGCCATATTAAGGTAATAAAAACCACATAATCAAATGTGTAAGTTCAATATATTACATGACAAGTTAAGTTGAAAACTTTGGCTTATGTTTCTATATATTGGATAGCCACAAATGTATAGCTAGATGGACAGAAAGAACAGAAGCATAAACCAGAGGCTCTCAGTGAGGGAATAATCTAACATCTCAGCAAGAGAGAGTTCAATGGAAAAGGCAGTAAAAGTATTAAGAAGAAAAAAGTCTGGATAATGTGAAAACTGGAGTTTGAAGTTCAGTAAGGAGTTCCAGCAGAGATGGGAAACCAACTGTATTACATTTCTGAAGAACAGTATTGCCTGTTCTTTTGCTGGTTATTCTGGATTTCATTTATACTAAGAAATTGGAAAAAATAGGGTTTTGCTCAAGGGCAGACTTCTGAGTGACAAAATGATAGGAAATACTGTTAATTTTCTTTTTCGAACAGCATCCCATTGTGCCAAAAATACAGTATTAGAGTTTCATATAAAAAAGGAAATAAAAAACTTATTTTATTTTTCACAGGAACTTTTTTTTTCCTGCTCACCAGTCATGTGATATGTATTAAAGAGGGCATAAATATCTGTTTTGTTCTTAGGAATGTAGCTGGGTTGTCCGCATTTTTCATTAAATGAATTTACTAATTAAGAGTCATAATCTTAAACACTTCAAGATGCAAGTCACCATGAAGATATTCAGCAGTGTTCTAACTTCACTGGTTTCAAGGAGGTAAAATACCAGTGCTACAAGAAGATTCTCTTTGAACTGCTGTCTAAAAGCTGACTTCAAACCACTGTACCTGACTATTCTTCACACAAAGGACATAATCCCAGGGTACACAGGGCATCCCAGTCTTTAAACTGTTGAAAATTGTGACAGGATTATTGAACAGATCACCCTTACCAGTCTAATTTCTAGCTAGGCAAGTCATTCCCCAATACCAAACCATCTATATTTGATGTGCTGCAACAAGGCCGACAGCAAAGAAAAAACGGGGCTTTCAAAGTTACTACTTTTTAGGAGTTGGTTTAGTATGAATGTGAGCTGAAAAGGTGCTTAACTGTACGTGAATAGGAGAGCAAGGTATTAATGTGTTTGTGGATAGAGGATGGTTGCCATCACAGCTCTAGCGTCTGATGTCTTGGCAAGTTTATGAAAGGAGATTGTGCAACATCTGGATTTGATAAGAAATATTTACACAGAGGAGTAATACCATGCAAGGATTAAAAAAGTGAGACACATGAAGGATGAAGAGGGTGCAAGAACACACTGTAGTGAACACTTAGTTGACTGGCATTTTACAATGGACTTCTTGAAGCTAAGCAGATGAAGCATAGTACACAGCATCAATCCATGATTTTTTGTAGTGTGAATAAAAAGAATTAGGAAGATATTAGTTGGGCTGGGTTAATCAGTTTTGGGAGAGTCTTATATCCTTTTCACTCTGAGGCCTATACACAGCATAGCCAGTAAACATCTGTGGGAACTATTTGTGGGTCTACCTTGGATTTCCATCAAAATCAGATTTATTTATGAGTAATGAACTATTGGAAGATTAATGGAGAGGTAACACAGGAGTGTCACAGCTGGACTTCAGCCAACAGGGTCAGAAAATACCATCTGTACCAGTCATAGCAAACAGTTCCATGATAGTCACTGGGTTTGCCTTTCACCCCCGATCTTGCCCCTTCTCACTCAGCTAATTTAAGCAAATATTAACTGTTTTTTCAACCACATACAGTTTTGTGTACTAGAGAAAAATACATTATTCTGACTTTATGCAAGGCAACCCCATCTCAGCTGCTCCATTCAACACCATTAGTGTCTCACATTTTTTCTACCAGTAAAAATGGAGTGTGCTCAGAAAAACATTAATATTTAAACTTGCATTTTACACCCCAAGAGTCCTTACTCTGAGCTTTACATACCTGTTTTTCCTACTTACTTACCAAGTCATAACATGCCTCTTTTTGTAAATGTCAAATCATTCAGACCACTGAATTTTGCGTTACTCTGATTTATCCTAAGCTACCCTCCCTCCCAAGTTAATAATAAAAAAAAAGAACAACAAAAAACCCACCTCAGCAAGGAGACAAAGATAAAACTGCTTAACAGAAAAGGTTAGGAAAAAGAACCCCAAAAGATTCTCCCCCACCCCTAAAAAAACTCTGAAAACTTAATTGAGCTTATTACCTAGTTAACAACAACCTGCCCTTTGGATCTTCATATGCATACTAGGGAACATCTCTCCAAGGACCAATCAAGCTGGCTTTTTGATTCCAATTCCCAGCTGCCGTAGAGGGTTTAGCCTCTGAATTACCTGGTGCTGATTTACAGTGATTCATCACATCAAACAAACTTCATAGTAAAATGAAAAGAATTTATTTAGGAAGAGATGTGTCTAGATACAACATCAGTGGCAAAAGATTACAAGTAAAACAAATACGAAATGCAGGGCTTTTTAAAATGCAATAGCCAGATGCCTCTGTAGTATTTTTAAAATTGCCTCCCTGAGACACTTCAGGAAATGTCACCTGCCTAGAGATCTCCATCAATTCTGAAGAAAAAACTAGTATAAGAAACTGCAAGATTTTGGGACTGATGACTGGGCATCCTCTTCTAAGTATTCCATAATCTTTTTTATCTTTACCCTGGTTGCATATCTAATAGATGTATGCTTGAAAATTCACATATTTATCTCTTGATTACTTACTAGATTTAGATTATGAATATAAAGTCAGATTCCTTAGATGGCTCAGCTCATTTGACAAAATGGTTATATTTTAACCAGCTGTAGAGTCTATATAACTGCAGGTATTCTTTTCATTTTCCTGAGGGAGGTTTGGGGTTTTTTTAACTGCTGGCTGACTACTTCCTGCTAAGCCTGGGTGGTTTAATGATACCTCTAAGCCTTGTTAGAGCTGCTATTAACATATATTAAATATTTTATGTAAATCATTTACATAAGAAGCATTTAGCTAAAGTTTTGATTATCTGGTTTTGGCCTTTCTTCTGTAAAAGCTTTACTACAGAAGCTTTTAATGTTATTACCAAACACTTTGTTCAGGCTACCTCACTGAACCTGCATCTCTAGAATTCACTCTCTATTTAACCTCATGGCATCCAACCAAGCCAAATGCAAGGTCTTGCAGAGGACCTGGGTTGGGGCAATCCCCAATATTATTAGAGCCTGGGAAATGAAAAAATTGAGAGAAGCCCTGCAGAGACGTACTCGGGAATACTGGTGGACAAGCCACTAGACATGAACTAGCAATGTATTTGCAGTCCAGAAAGCCAATAATGTACTGGGCTGCAAACAAGGAACAGACAAGGGAGGTGATTCTGTCCCTCTGCTACTCTCTTTTGAGACCCTACCTGGATAACTGTAGCCTACAGCTGTGGGGCCCCCAACACAGAAGGACACAGCCCTATTAAATTAGGTCAGAGGAGCACTTCTCATGTGAAGAGAGGGTGAGGGTGTGGAGGCTGTTCAGCCTGGAGAAGAGAAAGCTCTAGGGAGATGTTATTGTGGCCTTTCACTGCATAAAAGGGGCTTAGAAGAAAGATGGAGAAAAACCTTTTACCAAGGCATGTAGTGACAGCACAAAAGGCAATATACTAAAATGATGGAGGGTAGATTTAAATGAGATATAAAGAAAGAAGAAAGAGCATACTGTTGGCTATCACATATTCTAGTGGAAGTTTATGGCAATTAATGCTCCTAGTTCTGAGTTTCCACATTTTCAGAAGATGATGTTTTTACAAGTCTGTAGTTTCTTATTTACTTTTGCTGCTCATCTAAGAAATGGAAATAGTTTAGTCCTGTTTTCCTTACAATTGTTTCTGGCAATGTCTTAATGCATCATTTGCTTTCTACAAACAACTGATGATAATGCCTTCAAGAGTAGTAAAAAACATTTTCCAGAGCAAGAGTAGGTTGTTGTGCAACAAGATGGGATTTATTAGCATTCTGTATATAGTAAGCAATTACTTTCTTTGAATGAATAGACCAAGGACAAAAGAGTACCATGGTTCTCAGCAGTGATAAAGTTTTTGTTAGCAGATTTTCTGTGGAGATTGTGGGTTGCAGAGAGAATGACACTAATATGACTGAGGAAGTACTAAAGGTACTTTGTGTAATTATAGAGAACAGTAGTATTGTTCTGTCCTATATGCACATAGTAAAGAGAAGAAATGTGGGATCAGGCAGACTTATAAATGATTCTCCAGATTAATATGCAGGCTTATAATTAAAGTGGAGGGAAGTAGTGGAGGGAAGAGAACACCCTGAATAAACATAAGAACATACTTATATATAGATAAACAATTATGAATATAAAAGCTAAGGTACCTTTAAAAGCTGTCATCCAGCTTCGAGATAAATACTTTGCATAAAATTCTACAACTGAAGATTTGATTTTGGTCCAAAAACTGATGAGGCAAAACTTATGAAAGATAAACCAAACAAAGGTTATTAAACCCAAACTACTACATCTTGCTAAAAGAAATCATGAGCTACAAATCACCATAGGTTAAGATATTATCAGAAAAGTGTCAGTATTTCCTTTTATTGTAATTTTTAGGCCTGACTTGTCCAGAAGAGGTCATTGCAGGATGATGAATGACACACAGATTTTTTTTTAATCATTCTGCATATCTCTGTATTGCAGCTTTGAAGTCAAACATAGTACAGGTCAACAGAGAATCCCTAGTTCCCGAGACCAACAGAAGCCAGTCATAGTCTTTTTTAAGCTCTTTTCAAATTCTTTTACAAATAAATCCTGGGAAGAAAGTTAGAATGGTGATGAAGGTTGGAAAATAATTGAGTTGCAGTCTGTACAAATTTGAACTGTTATATTTGATGTCCCAATAAAAATTATGCCTTTCTAAACATATATTAGAATATACAGAGACATATGTAAGCTGGAGGCTCTGCATTATCTAAATCAATCTTTGTAAAGGGGGCATTTACACAACTGATCTTCAAAGCTTGCACAAGCATGTCCATATCACATACTGAGCACTTGTAGAGACAATGACTGCACTAATTCCCTCTGAAACTTATGCCAATGCCTGAAATTCTTTTCAGTGAAAAAATTTTTTGCTTGTATCTAATCTGGACCTCTGGTAATTTATGGCCGTTTCCTTTCATCCTTTCACTTGAGACATGGCAGAAGAGATGGACTCCTACCCGACTACAATCTTTTTTCAGGAATTTGTAGAGAGTGGCAAGTTTGCCCCTGAGACTGCTCTTCCCCAGGCTAAACAGACCCTGCTGTTCCTCACAAGATTTCTGCTCCAGATTTTCACCAGCTTTGTTGCCCTTCTCTGGAAATACTTCAGCAATTCAGGGTCTTTTCTGAAGTGGGTGGCCCAAGACTGAACACTGGGATTTGAGGTGCGGCCTCACCAGTGCCAAGTACAGGGTGACAATCATTTCCCGGGTCCCGCTGGCCACACCATTCCTGACACAGGCCAGGCTGACACTGGCCTTCTTGTCTACCTGGAGACCGCACAGGCTCATGTTCAGCTGGCTGGCAACCAGCACCCCCAAATTCCTTTCTGCTGAGCAGCTCTCAAGTCACTCATACCCATAACACTGCCTGGGGTTGTTGTGACCCAAGCGCAGGACTCGGCCTTAGCTTTGGTGAACCTCAGCCCATTGTTTCAAGCTGTCCAGGGCTCTTTGTAGAGCCTTTCTACTGTCCAGCAGATCAACACTCTTCTAACATGGTGTCATCTGTAAACTTACTGAGGATGCACTCAAACCCCTCCTCTTGACCATCATTACAGATATTAAATAAGACCAGCCCAATCCTGAGCCCTGGGGAGCACCCCTGGTTACCAGCCACCAACTGGATTTAGTTTCATTCACTGCCACTCCCTGGACCTGGTCATTCAACCAGCTTTCACTCAGTGAAGAGTACTTCCACCCAAGCCACAAGCATCCGGTTTCTTCAGGAGAATGCTGTGAGAGACAGTGGCAAACACTTTACTGAAATATAGATAGACATCCACAGCCTTTCCCTCATCCTAAGTGAAGAGCATTTCTCTGCATACGGTTAGATAAATCAATTTACTTCAGCGCTACACTTACATCAGCTAGTTATACTACAGGCAGAAGGAGACAGAGATGATCGAGAAACCTTAGTGAATGATCAATAAATGTAAGGACCTCAAGAAGTAGTAGAGTTCATACATTTGAATAATGCCCTTCACCTCAGCAAAAAAAATAATTTTAGCTTTTCGGACATGATTTTCTCTTTTTACAAAACTAAAATGTTCACCCATTAAAAATTTTCAATGGAAATTAGGCACATTTCAATCAGAAGTATGTTTTGCTGGATTCCCAACCAGTTCCAAGCACAGGAACATCTTCCCTTGCCCCTGAGAAGTCTTAACTGGACTCAGCTCATGTCCGGAGCACCACTGCTCCACACAGTCTAGTACTTTTGCCTTGGTGAAGAGCCTATACCCAACACCTGAGCTGGCTCACTTAAGGGCAGTTTTCTATCTGTGTGTAGTGTTTCACTAGGCTGTGTAGGCATTCCATTGCCTAGTAAATCTTTGTTAGTAATTTGATCCTTTTTCCTTGAGATCAGCATGAAAGCATGCTATGTTCCAAGATCCTTTTGATTAATTTTCCATACGAGAGCTTATGACAAAATTACACTTGCAGAATTTGAGCTTTTAAAATATTTCTTTTCTTGGAATGTTTTCTAATCAAAGCACTTTCTACTTTTGCTCCATTTCTATGCTGAGGTATTTATGATCAAAGCACAAGGGTCCTGGTATAGCTTTTTGAACTGCGAGACACCTACTGGTAGAAGACAATTGAAGAAAAAATGTTCTCAAGCTTGCAAATTCAACCTCTGATATTATATTCCCAAGTTCTGAACAAAAACTAGAAAGTCAACATAAACTTCTACATTTTATATAACCAACAACACAATCATATATTTTTTTAATATTTCAACTTATAAACAGATTATGACAGTGAAGTGATTCCCACTGTGTGTCTTAATTTTGTCACAGAAAAAACTTTCAAGTTTTGATGTGTGGCATCTGGATGAAAGAAGACTGTTAGAAGAAGAAGAACTGATGCTGTGTTTTAAAATTTAGTGTAAGTGAAAAAATCTCTTACATTTATGAGGAAATTCAATTTTGTTGGGAAAGAAAAATCAAGAATGGTGCTCACCTGAGATAAAATTTAACATGCTTACCTGTCTTTAAAACAAACTTTCCCTCTTCCCTTGTAGCCTTGTAGGCATATCTATTTTTTCTAGATAATTTTATTTTGATAACATTTGTACTAAATCTTCAAATTCATACTATGAGGCAAAAGGTCATCTAGGATAAAGAAACAGGATAAATATGTTGCAAAAATTAAGTGTTAGTTTGGAAAGTTCTATTGTCACAAATGAGATGAACATTATCACTTTTGTGTCTAAACTGAAACATCCTTCCTCAAATGAGCATGCACAATTTATTATCTAGTAATTATTTAAATATTCTTCACACCTTGCTTCCTTATCCTGTTATCATTAAATATGTTATATATGTTATATATGTTATACAGGTTATGCTGAGCTTCAGATTTTCAGGGTTTTATCCCCTCTGGATTTTTCAGTATTCCAGGAAGAAAAATCCTTAAATATATATAGTTTTGTATGTTACTGTACAAATGGGCTTACAGCTCATACAGAATCTCTAAGTCTCACTTTGTCTTTCTGCTAGGTGGTATAAGATGTCAAAAGCCATGCAAGTCAAATAGGATCCTGGACTAAAATTGTACATAACATATCCAATTTCTTTACAGAGGCAAACCCAAGCCCGACTCCTCTCAGAAGAACATCTTCACCATAAGATCTGAGTCATAAGATGCTATTCTTTGCCACCAGTCAGTGTATGGTTTGAGCCAAGAAGCATCACAGAGAATTTCACAGTGGTTTCAGAAATGGTTTCATTTGTTTAAAAAAAATTGTATGTCACAGATTTGTCTAGAAATCAAAACATGCATTTAGACTTAAGGGAAAAAAACCCAAACTTTCAAGGCAGTGATTACTGGAAGTGTACTATAGCAGTGCCACTCCTTAGAATGGGATCATGTAATTAGTGATATTAATTAATGATCATATTTTTGATGTGACCTTTAAGGGATAGTCTAGTTTTTCTCTCATATCTCTTGCAATAGGGTCTAATTAAAAAGAACAAAGACTGAGATTCTTTTGACCTGATTGTTGAAATTCCTGGACATGAATGAAGGCCCATGGCTCGAGACTATGCTAAGTGTCCTGAAAACAGAGAAAATAGGTTCTCTAGGGCTATAGTGATTGTAATTGGAGTGTGTGTGTATGTGAAAGGTCTTGGAAGGTAACAAGAGATATTGCCAGATTTAAAAAGACAACAGGGAAACAGTAAAGAAGTATTGGCTGTCCTGGCCAATGTCCAAGTATGGGAAGCATGAAATTAGACTAAGACAATAATTTTCAAATATCTTCTATTCCTAAAAGAAAAAGGTTTTAAAGAGGATTTTTAAACAGAAATTAGGATAGTTTTATGAATGTTTACAGGAAATTATTCCCAAGAGTAACAAGCAGCAAATATATGTTTAAAATATCCATCACTGCTGATGGAAGCAGCTTAATGACCAGCTGAAAGAAGATACTGACTCACTAAAACTGAAAAAGAAAGTGGCAAGAATAAAAATCTCTGTATCATTTTAATTACAGGGGCCATCAGAATATGCTAGAGGCCATCAAGAGGGTAAAGACAGTGACTGGATCCAAAAGAACCACAGAATCAACTCACTTGGAAACAACCTTTGAGAACATAGAGCCCAAGACTGCCTTGTCAACTAGACCACAGCACTCAGTGCCACATCCAGTCTTTTCTTAAATACCTCCAGGGACAGTGATTCTGCCATCTCCCTGGGCAGCACATTCCAATGACAAATTTCTGTGAAGAACTTCTTGCTAATATCCAATGTAAACCTCCACTGGCGCAGCTTTAGACTGTGTCCTCTTGTGCTATAGCTGGCTGTCTGGGAGAGGAGACTGACCTCCACCTGGCTAAGCCTCCTTTCAGGGGGATTCAGAGAGTGACAGGGTCTCTCTCCCCTGAGCCTTTTCTGCAGGCTAAACATCCCCAGCTCCTTCAGCCTCTCCTCACAGGACTGGTGTTTCACATCCTTCACCAGCCTCCTTGTCCTTCTCTGGATGTGCTCCAGCATCTCAATGTCCTTCCTAAGCTGAGGGGCTAGCACTGGACACAGCACTGGACACCTCACCAGTGCTGAGGTGAGGGGGACAATTCCTGCCCTGCTCCTGCTGGCCACACCATTGCTGATCCAGGCCAGGATTCCATTGGCTTTCTTGGCCACTGGGCACACTGCTGGCTCATGTTCATCTGCTGTTAATCAGTGCCCCCAGGTCCCTTTCTGCCTGGCTGGTGTACAGCCACTCTGTCCCCAGCCTGTAACACTGCAGGGGGTTGTTGTGGCCAAAGTACAGGACACAGCACTTGGTCTTGCTGAACCTCATATCACTGCATTCAGCCCATGGATCCAGCCTGCCTGGGTCCTTCTGCAGAGCCCTCCTACTCT